>UPTC01000391.1:0-40641 GCA_900537255.1 Acanthocheilonema viteae
AATCACTCGTTGATAATGCTTCAAATAGAACAAGTCAGTTTCAATAGTGAGGTGATAAGGAACTAAATTAAAAACATACAAGATAAACTGGCTTTGAAAAAAATTACTGTTAGTTATGAAGAGTACCTTTTTCGTTTACCTGAGATCTTTTGGTAAATTGTATGAGTTTCAAGCAGCGATTTTCTCGTTTCCACCCATATTCTTTTTGATCTTCCTCATTATAAGGAACAATTGTTGTTCCGAATTTATATCCTACAACCAGAAAACTATTGGAAAATTCGTTGTAAGAAAAACAAGTTCAATTCTCTAAATTTCAGCTATTAATTGATGCTTACGACAAAATGTTTTGAATACAAAATGTAGGATTTTAACCAAGTATAAAAATCAACTTTCAGCTTTTGAAAACAGTCAATAATTTTCAAGATTATTGATGATTTGCACAAGATAAAGTGAAGAAAGACTTTCAGAAATATAATATGAATAATTACAACAGTTCATTAACCTTTAACAATTTCTCCTTCAGACATTTTAGAACCACATCCTTGAGATAAGTTATCATTGCCGGCATCGACATCCACTGTGCTTATATCATCCCCAACTTTCTCATCTTTTACATATTTTTCATATACTGTTTTGCGCTTCAGCTGTAAAAAACAATTAGTAACAGTAGTCTGCATACCATAACAAAAAGTTCAAATTTTAATAATAAGTAGAAAAATTACCTGGGCGCCGGTTGTCGACGCATACTTTTCTGCAGCGAGTTTGAAATCAGTAGTCTGAATCTTTTTGTACATTTGTAAAGGCAATTTCAAATCAATTCCCAGTTCCAGATAGAATTTTTGACCACGCAAGTTCACTTTTCGAGGTACGAAACGCTGCAGCACTGACAAAGATTCACTAAATCAATTACAAATAATAAGCAATTGTAGAAAAAAAGAGGCATAAGCAAGTGTAGGTTCTCATTTTAAAATTATAATGTGTTTATCAATAAAATCAAAACTGACGCAAAAGAATAAATGACACCGTCAATTTGTTTCAATATATTTGTCATTATAGATTCAGCTGATTCCAATTTGAGCGATCCTACCACATTAAACAGTTTTTCTTTTGGTTTCATAGCTGACTCTTCAGTTGAAATGATTTCTTCCTTAGCTCTGCCTAGTCTTCCAATTGATGGACCTCTAGAATTAATTCAGGATTTTATCCTCGAAACGAATTTTGAAATTCAAGAATGTGAAACCTTACATAGCACTAAATTTAATTTTAATGTGAAGCCTTACATAACACTAAAATTAATTTCAAGTGTTTTGAAGCCATTTATAACGGCTTCTATGCATTCTTCATCCACATTTCCGTGAAAACCACCCAGATTTGATACCAAAAGAATATTTCGCGCAGTAATATTCTTTTCCGGATAGCTTTCTAGATGATTTCGCATATAATCTAGCGCTACGATTAACGCAGTTAGGACTAAAAATAGATACGTAAGAGCTGCGAATTTTCGTATACCTATTTTTATTTCCTAAAATTAAAAGAAATGATAGGAAACAAAAAATGAAGCGTGATATGAAGATAAAAATATAGTGAGAGAAGACACAAAAAATGTGAGCTGAGAATTTGTGAAAAGTGAGAAGGAATAATTCTGTTTAAATAACATTATGTAATACTTCCTTTATCTTTCTAGGTGCTATACATATTGCAAGCTTGAAAGTATCAACCAAAAAATAATTCAACTAATCGATATCTTGTAAGAGCATAATATACAAACTTACAGTCACCATTAATTGATTTACTCGGTTTGATTTCTTTATCAATAAATCTCAGCCAATCAGTTTTAGCTTGCTGCATTTCTTCCTCACAAAAAAAGATATTTTCATTATTTGTAACTGGATTCTGTGTTATTTCTGAACCGAAAAGTACCAGCGTAAATTCATCAATTGATTCGGTGAATATCTTCAAAATACAGGCAATTTCTCCGGACTTATAAATGCACATAAAAATGAATCAAATTGCAGCCCACTTTTATCCCACTTTTCACCTTTTAATTCTATCAGCCCATTTTTTGCCTTTTATTCTATTAGAAACAGCAGCCATAAAGAGACGTTAACATAAATCTGCTGAATTTCAAATCCTTATCATATCTGGCTGATCAAAGACATATGTTCTTTCACTGATGTTACGCTATTTTTTTTCGAGAATGTGTGCAAAATAAAAATTGTCGTAATCAAAAAAATATGTCAGCACCCAATAAAAAATACCTCAAACTGCACAGCCTGTTGCAAATGCAAGAAAGCAATTAATATGCCGAAATAATCTGCCAACTCTATTACTTCACTCTTGCTAAGATTCAACAAAACATACTTTTCTTGTTATGATCCATTCCACGGCATCCTTTGCTAACTCCATGTCTGTAGCTGCAACTCCTTCCTTATTCATATTTGCTCCAACATCAATCAAAATTACAGTACATTCATGTGACGCTTTTTTGGCTCGTTTTGTTGGATGACCATCATCCGACATTATTCTCAGGGCTTTGATTTGAACTGAATCATCACGGAAATATTACTAGGAACTAAATTTAAGTTGTTCTGGACCAACAATACTTTTCTGTTTCGCAAAAACGCACATTCTCGATTCAGAAGAACGCATTCAAGCTTTTTTTTAAAAGAATTATAAAACAGTCTGTTAAGAGCATAACAAAAAATAACATTAGCGATTTAAAAAACTTTAAAACTGAGTACACTGAAATGAAGCAAGCAGGCTTTTATTAAATTAGAACACAAATTAAGATAGTATGAATATCATAAAAACTTCGCCATCCAACTAAACTTCGCTGGTCCTGCATACAATTCGGTTCATAAGCGGACCACCATATTTACCCAGTGGTTTTCCGAAGTATTTTGAATCTGTTATAAACTTAATGTTATTCAAACCTCGTTCACTCTTTTTTATTCCTAGCCTGAAAAAAGAATCATAAAAATAGATGTAGAAAATCGAGGTTTTTTTTATAATAACAGCAAATTCGAAATACAGCAAAGCATAATTAAATAATGTAAAAGTAAAAAAATAGCACATTTGAAGTTATATGATCAATAAAACCAATGCTACACACGGCAATTTTTTGTGAACGATTAGAAATTCTAAGCAAAAAGACAGGTCAGAAAGACAACCAACCTATTTAATAGATGATCTGCATAATGAGGTACAGCTGGCTGTAATAAAATTCCACAAATTCGCAATACTTCATAACAGATATATAGCAAAGAAGATACCTGGAAATAAATGATAATTTGAACAAGTCATTGGATCTCAAATATTAAAACGACTGATGTTAATGAGTAGTAGGTTTAAATATATAGAACTAAAAAAGACGACCTTTTTGTCGTCGAGTTCTTTCCATGGTTCATAAAACTGAAAAAAACCATTTGCTTGCCGCGCTACCTCCATAAGAAGTTCGAGAGCCTTATAAATCATTAATTCATCAAACTGTTCTTCGCATACTTCTGTAATATAGCTTCTTACATCTCATTTACATTTATTAAGTTTCAAAATGTATAAAATATACAGGAATACTTAATTTTTTTTCTCGATAACCTGATTATTGTAAAGTGAAAAAAAGTCATGACTATACCTGCCAAACAGTTGATAGATTTTATCAGTGGTTCACCTAATTCTACTAAACCATTACGAAATGAATCCGGATAAAATGTAGGATATGTTTGAGATGGATTAAGCTTTTTGATCATTGAGCGTTGTAGCAAATTTCCAACATTATTTATGAGATCCGTGTTGATGACATTGATAGCTTTTAACATTGTGAAATCTGCAATATATAAGCACAAAATCTCCAATACTTTTAATTTTAATGGAAATTTTCCAGCGTCCATAGAAGTACGAAATTTAGAGAAAATAAAACAAAAGACTTGAAATCTTTATTTATAATTTTCTATCGAAATAAAAACAAGCTCACTTGTATCATTTTGTGGAGTTCCTTGTCGAAGTAAGAAATACCTCAACCCTTCTTCAGACAACGATTTGGCAGCAATAAATGGGTCGACCACATTTCCAACACTTTTTGACATCTGGAACAATAGCATGAAATAAATGGAAGAGAAATGATAGAAAAGAATACTGTGACTAGAACACATAAAAGAAGGAAACCTTAGCTCCATCCACAAGCCAGTGACTGTGAACAAATATGCGCTTCGGAAGAGGAAGATCGAGTGCAAGTAAAAATGCCGGCCAAATAACTGCATGAAATCTTTTCAATATTTTAATATTGAAAAAAAATTAAAAATATTAATAAATTAAATGGAGGAAAAAAACAAACATCAACTCAAGCAGATGCAATTTTGCAATTCTACACAAAGCCTATGTTCTTTATCTCAAAGCTATGTGGGATGGTAGTAACTGTATAGTATCGAAAGATATCATAGCAATTCGAAAAGTTCAGTGTAAGCCGTTTTCAGCATTACCAGTAACTTGCCACCACTAAAAATGTGCGACTAATTTATCCTTATTTTTACTGTTCTAGAGATAAAAAATTGATTCTATCTAAAAATCAAACAAATTCAATACAAAATGACTACCTCTACATTAAACAACCTAAATCACTAAAAAACGAGTTAAAGTATTACTTCAAAATATCTTTGCCAATGATCTGACATGTAGGTGGCCAATTTGATTTTTTCTTGTTAAAGAGAATACCACTTACTGTCAAATAATTCATTAGTGCATCGAACCAAACATATATCTGCAATGAATTATAAACTGCTAACACTTGAATGAAAGTGCGACAATCTTCTAAATTCAATATTTTCAAGATGAAACGAATGTAAGATATAGTGTGAGGGTAGTGGAGTGTTCTCCTACTATCTACAATGACTAAATTGCCTAACATTTTTAATAGAAATAGTATCTCAGTAAATTAAAACTTACCGTTTGACTTTCATCATTTGGTACTGGAATGCCCCAACTGACTCGCTTTCTGTCTCTTGATAATGAAAGGTCGCCTTCTATGTTTGCTTGTTGAAGTGCTTCCGGAAAATAAATTTTGGGACGTATAACATCTGAAAGTTAAAAATAATATTAAAACGAAAATCAGTGCTAAGCACAATTTTGTCATTGCAATTTATTTGTAAAAATGCTCAAAGTAAAAAAGTTCTTGTACAAATTCTACTTCAATATCGGATTAAATAATATTCTTTTAAGCTCACTGCTAAGCCGATATCTATTTGAGGAATCTTGCCAGATATTAACAAATATCTAAGAAAACTGGTTATGTCTATCAGTTTTGCAAACAGAAAATACCTATCTCCTCCAGAAAAGTCGCATGGACGGAAACTTAAGAGCAACAAAAATTACGATATATAAGAATCACTATAGAAATGAAAATTAAACTATTCCCAAAATGATCCGCAATTTTTGAACTCACCACAATTGTTGAGCCAATTTCGTATCTTATCAAGATATCTATATATAGGAAATACATAATTTTCTTCTTGCACCCATTCTACGACTGAACCCGTGCTTTTACTAACCTGAAATATTTGCGCCAAGAATAAAAACTGAATTAAAAAGAAAGAGGAAAAAAGTAATTATGATTGGTGAATGGCTTGAGATTGATGAATGACGGAAATGTGATTCTTGGAATACTTAGATTGAGACAAGCAGTCCAAGATCACATTTCTTTTGTTTCGAACGATTAGCCTTTGCAGTAGTCATTAGGTCTTTATCTTTAATATCAGCACACGCATCCATTTATTTTAATCTAAAAATGAAACAAAACTAAAATCAAACCATGGAAGTTTGTCCACCCAATTCCTCCACTTCATCGCTAGTATAGAAGCATTCATCAGTAGTTGAATACCAGCCCTCATGTCTACCTCGCTGTATTTGTCCTCGCTTATCTAGTTCTCTCTAAATCACACTTTCTTTTTTTTTCACATTTTTCACTACATTAAAAAAACTTCTACTCATTCCCACCTTCAGATAATTTGAGATATTCTCTCCTGAAGCAGTTACACTCGATTTATACTTTCATTATTAACAAATCTTACAATTATTTGCAACAAAAGATTGGCTAGAAATACCGAAAAAAATGTGAAAAATCTTTACCCACACATGCTTAACGACTTCTTTGTGTCGTGTTTCAGTAGTCCGAATAAAATCATTTGGTTGTATACTAAAGGTGCAAAGTAGATCCTTGAATTTATTGCTAATATTATTGCAATAACTTTGTGGATCATAACCGGTTGCTGTGGCGGTTCGCTGGATCTAAAAGTAGATGAAAAATTATAAAGAAAGCTTATTATGGGGTGAAGAACTGAATAATTAAATTTCCAGCTTTATACTTTTTCAAGCTTTAAAAAGATCGCAAATGATGAAAGAATTTCCAAAAAGCAGTTGAAAAGACTGAAGGCGTGGCTAATGTCATAAAATACTCTGCTGCTATTTTGCTATTTCATCTTGATCATCTTGATTGATTTTAAATTTACCTTTAACCCATGTTCATCAGTTCCTGTTGTGAATAAGGAATAATTCGAATCAGCATTCCCACTCTTCAACAGTTTCCAACGATTTGAAGCATCTGCTAACAGCGCAGTATAAAGATGACCAATATGTGGAGCTAAAAAAAATTCACAGAAACTAGATACCTAAAAAAAATCAAATTCACTGAATGATTCTGCTAAAAAATATCAAAATCTAAAGCACATAATAAAACAACTAACGTCCATTAGCGTAAAATATCGGGGTAGTTATAAAATGCCTCAGTCTCATTGAAACCATCGAAATCCCTTCGATGGAACATAATGTTTTTATACTACAGATCATTAGATATAAACATCTGAAAACATAATAAAGAGGAATTGAAAGTAAGCTTAACCAGTTTCAGTTCGACTGCGCTCCATAAAAGTAACAGAACCACTTCTATACCACTTCTATTTTTTAGAAGTGTTTAGACTATTTAGTTATTTATATCGAAAAAGTTTGGTTCACTTATGGAAGAAAAACATGAAAAATACAAAATGCAATAAAAGAACGTGATGCTTCGTAAGACAAGAAATCAAATTCCTGAAGTATTAAATTTTATTGAGAAAATTATATATATATCTTTAACATTAAGACATAACTTTACAACATGCAAAGAAATGACGATGTAGGTTTATGTCAAGATAATAGACTGAATACTTTAGCACTAACCGCTACGCGACAACCCAAGTAATAATTACATAAAAAAATGGATTTGAAAATCCGCAAAAGCGAGAACTTCATATCAAATGTTCTAACATTTCAAGAATTTGAATCGAACTTTCCACTAAATGTCTGCTTTCTGATTGAAAGAATCGATACATGCATAATATCGAGATGCATTTTCATATAATGCAACGTTAGCAATTCGGAACTATACCCTTTGCCAAAAGCTTCATATGGCACATTTAATAAAAACAATCAAGGAAAAAATATCTTTTTGAAAATGTCTGTCTCCAATTTCAATTAATTCTCTAAAAGCTGGAAATCTTTTGAGCAACAATTATTTACAATTTAGAGTTTGGAACTCCTTATGTGATGAGGTTTATCTCCTTCTAATAAACTTACATCATCATAGGTTTTGTCATGCAAAAATTCTCGTTCGATTTCCGGTAGCGAATGACCCTCGATACTATAATCAATAAAGTATTCCTTCATTAATTTATTTTCTAGAGCAGCAGCGACTTTATCCGGATCACGTAACTCTCTGATTTCTAGTGGCTTTTTGGCGAATATCAACTGATACTCCGTATTCGTTTTTCCTTTGATATACTCCATCTGCAGCAAACAATTATTCATTAAGTTAGCTAATCACAGGATTTTCACAAGCAGCTGGTGTTTAAATGAGACGATTTTGATTTTTGCATTATTAATCAAACATGAAAAATTCGTATTTTTTCAAATTATATATTTCAGACACTGTATGACAATATAAGCTATCAAAAACTAAAAGATTGTAAAAAAACTCCATATGTTAACACCATCTTTTTTAACAGAATGAAATCCTAAGCATGGCAAAACTTTAATAATTCCTGATAATTTTGCTTTTAATAAAAATTTCATTTCATTCCTGAAGTTTTCTTTGGAAATTTTTTTTTTTCAGATTTAGTAAGATTATATAACTGACATCTTTAGAAGATCAATTCAGCAAATTTTTCGCAAGCGAACCTTACTTTGATATCTGCAAATCCAGCGGGTTCCAACTCGAAAATATATCGAGTTGGATCAAACTGCCGCCGCCTTATCAATTTCGCTTTTTCCAGCAACTCTAACCTAAAATCAAGTCGCCAAATGAATTTAAGGTTATGAATACTAAAAACTGGATCACTAATCTAACTGAAAATTCTTATAATTTTACTTTTTATTAATCAAATTATTAGAAACAAACTTTTTCAAGTGTATGCCGGAGAGGAAGATACCGCCGGGTTTCAGCACCCTAATTATCTCAGCTAGTGTTGCTGGTAAATCAGATGTCCAAAAATATGGTGAATGAACATGAAATATTTTGTCGAAAAATTCATTGTTAAATGGCAAAAGCTTTGCATCGAGTACCTAAATACACCGAAGAAAAATAAATGATCAATAAGCTCTCATAAATGCAATTTACGAAAATGACTGTAACAGACAGAAGACGAAAATGATAACATTGGAAAATCATTCTGAGAAAAAATACTTGCTTCATTAAAAACAATCCGTTTATCTTCCAATGCACTCTTTGGAAAACGTCCTTGAACCGCTCCAAACAATGAAGTCCACTTATCCACACTGTATACTGTTCCTTTGCCTTCTCTTATATGCTTGTAAGAGCACAACACACCTGAACTTACCTGACGTAATTGAAATACTTCGAAACTCATCACCAAAATTGGTAATTATTTGATACCTTCACTGAACAAGTGAAGGTATTACCTTTGGATTCTAATGACTCAAATGCAATAATGCAAACAGCATAAGAAAAAATAATGCAATCTTATTTTGGAAAGGAACTAAAAGCAATTCAGTAAGCTGAAGGATTAAATATATTGAAACAAACCATCGCCGAACCCAATTCCAAGTTCCAGAACTTCATCATCGGGTGATATATTCAACGCATCAACAACAGCATTCATCAGAAAGGGTGATTTCCAAGCCAGCAGTCCCGACATATACACTCCATCAGCTGCATCATTAGGAGTTGCTAACTGCCACGGAAAAAATTATATTATTAAAGTAAACACATGCTCCTATATGTTAATTGAGAGTGCTCAAATATTCATGGTATCAATTTAAAAAAAAATTAAATCTACAGTCAAATTATCCGATCTATGATACCGTTATTATTCATAAGTTGAAGTCATTTAAATGGATGCTATTTGATTCGAAGATGCTAAAAAGAGAAAGTTAGTTCTAATGCTCTACGCTATGTCAAAAGACATGAAGTTGTACAAATCACTGTAATCAAATATATCATTAACGGTATATACTTTGTGCTGAAATAGTCGAATAATTTTTATGATAGATGACATAGTTGCAGTAATTCATTTCATACTCATTCTCGAATCTGCAAAATTTTCTCCGGAATTAAAATTAACAAAAATGTGAATGTTGAATAATGAATACGCATAACAAAGTTGGCAAACCTAAATTTTACAATGAATTGCATAAATCAGACTCAAGAAAATAAGTCACCCTCAAGCAATCTTTTACAATGAAGAACTGTTCAATCTCATTTTGCGTAATGTTGGATAGCAAAATTAGCTATTCAAATTCAACATACACCATTGGGGGTTCCAAAGTAAAAGTAGGCCAGATATATTTGACATCACCGGGGATATTAAGCGAACAGTGCAAAACGCACCACCTTATTAATTTTTCGGAAAGTACGACCTTATCAATTTGGAATCTAAAAACAAAAATACAACAATCAACAGCACAAGTAGACAATACAGGCAATCTCATAACTGGAAATAATAGTGCTTATTTAATAATCATACAAACGCATACATTTCTAAATAAAAGAAAATACAAATAATTTTTGTCTCTTATCTTTGGAATCTTTTGCAACACCGAGTATGTGTCATCCATTTTATCAACACGTTTGAGAATAACGAATAGTAAGAATGGTGCCTCTCATTCCCTCAATATACTGTCTCTCTCAAAAACCTTATCACTCTCTGCAGTCTATTGAATTCTAAATGTTCTAATTCAGAAGTATAATACATGATTATCAAATGTTTGATTATTTCTTCATCACGCATCCATTACATCATTATCAATCTCTAAACAACACTATTGCCATCGTTCTGTTCTCGTTGAACTCTCTCATAGTTCCGTACTATTTCTTAGATGAAATAGGTTGGTGTTGCGAACAATTATTTACATTTCATGGCAACCATTTGCACTTAGTCACGGGTTTTTTGAGTTTTTCAGTTGTTACCGCGTTGTGCTGATTGTCGCTTCTATAAATTTTTTAGTGCGGAAATGGTGTACGAAAGATGTATTCTCGAGCCTTTTATCATTCAATCGGGAAATTGGCATGTTTTGGCATGTTTCTATTCCGAATTACATCATATTAGTTAGTTATTGAAAAAGTGTTTGCATTTGAAGTTTTAGAGACTTTTGAAATTGAACAAAGCAGCAACAAAGCAGGTGTAATATGAATAATTATGCAATTCTTTTCCTTATCCCCTTTTCCCTATTTGCATTTTTGTCTGTTAAATTATCGTTACTGTTTGTTCACCTAATTGTCCGATGGATTTTACGTATGCAGTAAGGACGCATTCATCTTATCTATTCAAATCAAAATCTGAATATAATTAATGTGAATTCAACTATGCATATCAGTATAACTCAGCAAAGAGTTATTCGACAACATTATAGCATAGGAAATGAGTCATAGGATGCACATCACGGCTCTCACATCGCAAGTCATGTTTGTGCCATTTAATAATTTAATACTAGCTAACTTAGTAAATTGGCTGATATATTTCTGCTGCTTACCTTTCATACTTTATCGCATTTACTATGTATCGTTAGATCTCGTTGAATACATGCAAAATTTATTATTGCAAATGCTTCGCGTTCATAAGTTCCGATGTCTTCTCCACCAATATGAAGTATTTCAGGATGAGTAAAATTTTTTAGGTTCTTTAATCATAGCAGGAAATACCAATGAGAAAGATGAAAACTATCTATTGAATATCAAAAGAAATATGGAAAAGATAAATGAAAGCCAAAGAACTGATTTAAACAAAAGACCTGAAATTCTAGTCGAGGGCAGGCAAGGTGATTGCTTTGGTACTAGCGAGGGACTTGAAAGTGATTCAAGAAAAATAACTGGGAATGATGGAGAAGTTCGTTTTTTTCTTCTGTTTGATTTAATTAAATTTGGTGGTGATAAGTCCTGCGATGATGATGTACATAATTTTCCTTATTTTTACCAAAATACCATAACTGCATGCATAAATAGTGCAGTATTTTTCATTGACCAGTTCTTCAATTATATCACATTTATGGCGAAAAATATAATGTAATGTTAAGTTGTTTTCGGTGGTGTTATGAATACATAAGATTCAGGAAGAGGCGAGTAAAAGTAAAAGTATGTGGTATGTTTCCAACATTTGAATAGTAAAGGAACAATTTATACCAAATTTAGAAAAAAACCTTTAGTAGCTTTATTTTTTTTATTTTTAAAAATGCAAAATATATTGCCATTTCTAGCGTGAGAAGTGTGAATCGCCGAAACCAAACATGGATGTTCAAATACTTCAGCGTGCAATACAAAAGCTTTACAGCGATCCTTCCTTTGCAATCATTTGTAGTTTCTTCAACAAATTCGCCATCTTCCTCGGTTTAAAACCGCAATGCTTCGCCAAAATGGAAAGCATATTTACCAGTTTTCACGTTACAGGCAAAGGTCATTTATTACGTTTTGCTAGGCTGTGAAGGACCAGTGGTACACTCACATAGGACTGCAATAATTTAATCTTGTTATTTGCATGCCAAACTCAAATGATCATATTTGCCATGTCGTAATTAGCATCACTGTATGTCGTAATGCAAGTGATGCTTATTGAATGATTAAAATTAAGCAAACCAAATTTGCAAAAATCAAAGACAGCTGTTTTTTTAATGTTGTCTTTCTACGTCATGATATTTTTTACTTTTTAGTTGATCGGGATTTGATCGATTTACATTTAATGTTGATGCGAAAACTAACATTTAAATCAGCAAGATTGGAAGTGTGGGAGAAATATCTTCTGAAATTCTGCTCTCTTATTCCTTCTCTAGAGAGTGAGTACCTACAGCTGGAACGGTACGGTTACTTGCACACAACTGCGGGCACGAAGCTTGCAATTCTCAAAGCTTTATGCGAAAGTCAATTTGACTTCAACGTTAAATTCAAAGAAAGCGTAAGTTATATACGGTTCTAGAGCGTACAACACAATGTATAGAAACAGGGAACATTATTTAAATACCTTAAAACACAATAGGGAACGGACCTCAATTATAACGTAAAGTATTTTTTTAATTTTGATATTTTATTATTTAATATATTTATTAATTTAATTTTTCAGCTATTAAATTCCTGTGCAGCAAGTGATTTACGACTTTTGCCTATCGGCTATGACAAGGAAGGTCTTGCTTACTTGTATCAGCAAGACGTTGATTTAGTTATTCGTATATATTCAGCTGAACAGGATGATCATTCGGGTGGCTCATGGAATCTTGTTGCCAAGTAAGTTTGTTTCACTCGAACTTATTTTTCTATCGTCACATTTTTGAATTTGATTTTTCATTTATGGATGTACAAAGAATGCAGTCAAAATCATCAGCGCTAAATAAACGTTCTAAATTGAAAATTTTGTTAGGTCATGAAATTGCAATAGATATGGCTTCTTGATAGCTATTGAAGATCGTCATTAGCAGAAGCACTTTATTTGATCACTCTTCTGGATTTAACAGACCAATAGCATTTTTTCGATGTTTCGAAAAATATTTTTTCATCATAGTCTAAATTATTTGTTTTCTTTTTTCAAGCTGCACAAGACATTTTGTATGTAGAGAGATTACATTTGCTTAAATTTAATTCTGAAGTTTTTTGAAGTTAGTTAAATATCTTCGAGATTTTTAAGGTGTAAAGAAGAACTAGAAAATTTGGTTATGGAATTAAAAAATAGACTTGCTTCAAAATATTTATCCAATCTACTAAAACAGCATGAAGGTTTGTAATTTTTTCATCGCTAAAGTTCCAGAATTGTGTATCTCAAAAAAATAAGCGGTATACGGATTTAGTTGCGTTAAATATCATTAAGCTTAGATTCTTATCAGACAATGAAAAAGATTGGGATTCTTACCGTTTACGATTTAGGCAGTTTTTTCTGATTGTTTTTGTAATATAAATGTTATTTTGAATATAGGTTTTTAGATTCATCACCAACTTCGTCTACAATTGAGACGGATGAGAAAAGTAATGTTTCATCTTCATTTACAACAAAAAGAGGTGCTTTATTGGATACTTACCAGGACGAGTCTGCAATTAAGGTATACAAAAGATTGCTTCATTTACTATCAATTATTTCGTATATGACATTTATTTATATTATTTATTAACAGAAAAAAATCGTAAGACCGAGTCAAATGAAGAAAAAAGTGGCTGTTGAAGAAGAATCAAAAAAAGAAAATAGTGCGCCACCAATAGAAATCACAGAAGATATTCCCGACGAAGTAAAACCATTTGTAAGTTTTTTGCTTTATATAAGATGTATATTTCAGTGTGCAAAGAAGTAATTTCGTACTGTGTGATGAATCGCTTTTTTATGATATATTTTTAAATTTTAAAAATTTGCATTTTCAGTTGGATCGTCGTGTACTACCACGCAGAAGTGCGCGCAGTGCTGCAATAAATCAGTTGAAAGAGTTGACTGCTCCGCTAAAACCTCAAAGTGGCAAGAGGAAAAATCAGCAAAACAAGAAACAGATAGAAATAGAAAATGCAAAACAGCTGAAAATTCTTGATAAAAATGTGAGTTAGTTGATTTCTTAGAAAAGAAGCGTTTTTTAAAGAGAATGTATCATCTAAAACGTCGGACTAATATTTTAGGATGATCAGGATGATAGCGAAGACAATGATGAAAATGAAAAGGATGATAATGATGCCGATGATTTTATATTAGCAGAAACTTCGACCTCTTCTGATGATGACTTCATGCCGCTTTCTGAACTGAAAAAGAAGAACCAAAGGTAATTTTATTTTAATAATTCATACACTTAGATTTAATTTTTCTATTAATTAATCATTGCAAAGATTATATGGTAAAAGTGGACGTGCAACCACCTTGCAGTTCAAGATGTCGTCGGGAGAGAAAAGCAGCTGTGGAAAAAGATCCGTTTGAAGTGGTCGAATCAGAAGAGGATGAAGAGAGCGATGACGATCAAGAAAAGAAAACCAAGAAAGAGAGGAAAAAAGCTACGGAAGAAACACTCTGCATGAAATGTAGCAAAAGCTCAAATCCAGAAGTGGTAATACTTTCGTTTGTTTCTTTTTCATTTATAGAACGTGGAAATCAACTCATCATTTTTAAAGGTTATGATCCATTTTGAAATGTTAAATCTCTTATGGCGTCATAAATTTCTTTTGCATGAGTCATTGATAATTAGAAGCATTGCTGAAAAGCAGGCTAATGTCCTGATATCTTGGGATCTTAAACATCTTCTAGTTGCTCTTGTGCGATTTATGCGATGAAGCCTGGCATACATGGTGCTTACACCCAATATTATGGTACGTACCAGATGATGACTGGTTTTGTCCAAACTGTCAGCAAGCGATGCTAATTAAAAAATTCTCCGAAGTGCTAGTTGTACTTGCTGAACAAGTAAAGCGCAAAGCTGCTGAAGACAAGAAGTAATTTTTTGCGAAATTTTTTATAATTATAGATAAATAGGAGAAAAATAACAACATACCAGAAAGCAATGCTCTTTACTAATATTCTTGCTATCATTGTTTTAACTCAGGAAAGAAGCAGCTGCAGAAAGATTGAAACGCGAGATGGAATATATTGGTGTATCTTTAAATAACATCATTGATACGGTGCGTTTTTTTTTTCAACCATTATGTAATTATATTACTTCCTGCGATTTATATGCTGAAGATGATTTTAACATTTCATAATAGTTGTTTGCAAAATTTTTTGGGTTGACTTATTTTCGTTTTTGTGGTGAATTAGTGCCCAACTGGACACTTAAAAGCTTGAATATAAGAGATGAACACACAGACTAGTGAAGCTTTGAAACACAATTATTATTCAGATGCACAAGTTTACTGTTAATATTCTAAGTGGGTGTATTTTTACTTTCAGGTAAGAGATGCGAAAGTAGAAAGTTCTGAATCATCAGAGGAGTCGGATGAAGATGATGGCGAACGGAAATCGAAAAAGAAAGCTATTAGGTAAATTTGTTCATTTCTTTGCTGCAGTATTCTTTTTTTGTTGATCACAGCATATTTTTTATTGAACATCTTGGCTTCTTCAGGCGTCTTGGTGTCTGTCCGCAGAAACCAGTCGTCCCAATAGCGCTTTCACGATCAAGACGCCAAGTTGCTAAAGTTGACTATAAATTTGGTGCTTACGATGAATTAATCCAGGTATTTGAGTAGATTTTTTTTGTTCTTTTTTGCTTCATATTGGATACAATCTGTGCTAATCATGTGTGGTTATTAAAATCAAATGATGTTAGTAAAAGCAGTAGTTAGGCATGATTTTTCTCGCATTCGTTTTGAATGGAAAAAGATATTTCTTTTATAGGAAGCAGTAAAAAATATAGATGAATCGGCAGCAAGACAAATGAGTCCAAGTATGTTTTTATTTTCCATTTTTTTTTTTGTTTGAATTGAATTCCTAGCCTTGTTTGACAGTTTTAAAATGTTTGTGTGAAACTTGAAGTTGCAGGTAACGTGCGACCAAGGAGTGGAGCCGGACGCGGCAAAGATATGTCGAACATCATAAATGCTGAAAATAAGCGGACACAAAAAAGTTTAGAGGACGGTTACCAGGATGATGGCCCCGAATGGTTCGGATTTTGAACTTAATAAAAGGATTAACAGTGTTGCTTAACAAGTTTAAATTCATAGACTATTACTAAAAGAAATTTCATAAGTCAGAGTTCATGTTTCCGCCTCCTCTGTAGGTTCATGTCATTCATATAATAAACTGATAATGAGATCAGTTTATGTTTACTAAAAAAATAAAAAAAAAAGTTTAGTAATGGCCATCAGTAACAGATTTTCCTGATATTTCTTGTGTGAAAATGATGTCAAAAAACACTTGATTTTCTCTGATATCGTACAAATTTTATTAAAGCCATACGAGAGTAAAATCAAAAATTGGAAAGTCGGCCAGAAGTCGTCATCGATTAAATGATCTAAATGTAGATGAAATGACTGAATCGGATACTGATGAATATCAAGCAAGCGAGTAAGAATTTTTATGCGAAGCTCTTTTTGATGTTATATATACTTCTCACACGGAGTATTATGAAAATATTTTTTTTTGCGTATTTTTACTATATTTCTGTTTTTTTTATTTGATATGTTTTGGTTCCAACTTTGTTCTTCATGAATCAATACTTAACTAGAAATCAATACCTAACTCATTAATGCATAAATACTGCAATTTTTGAATCTTAAATACTGAGAGCATAGTTTGTAAAATGGAATACGACTGCAAAAGGTAGTTTTATAGTAATAAATTCATAAATTATTAAAATATCCAAAAATAGGTTTTTTTTTTCCTTTGGTTCATCCGGCTCTAGTCTTTTAAAACGCTGTGATCCAAAAGAGCTAAAAACTTATATTGATATAATTGTCCATAGAGACAATTAATTTATGGATAAGAAATGATCTGTGCTGTAAATTCAATCCAATATGTCACATTATTAGTATATGATTTTTACAAAAGGTCGTTAAATCAGTATGTGAATAACTAGATCATCTTTCGAACTTGAAAAGTTTTTAGACGAGCAAAGGTTTGATATTATTCGGCAAAAATTTATTAATGTACATTGCATGAACAGGAATTTTTTTTCATACGCTTCTGAGCAATAATTTCCTTTTAGCAGTGCTTCTGTTTCCGATCCAACAGATGACACCGATGAATACGTACCTTCTGATGTTTCCTGTACAAGGAGGTATCAATTTTATTTAATTTGAACATTACGGGACTGTTCTTATTTCTAGTTTTTGTTTGTGCTTGATATTAGCTACAATTTTTATTAATACTTTGACAATTAACTGTGCAATTTTCAGAACATCCAAACGGAATTATTCTAATAAACGAACTCAAAGCGATGATGATTTTGTTGTTTCTGGCTCCGAAAGTGAATACGAACCATTAAGAAAAAAATCGCATAAGTTAAAAAATACAAAAAAAATAGGAGGAAAGAGGAAACGTGAGAAATGGTTGGTTTCACGATTTATTATATTAAAATTGATGAATACTTTTTTGATTCTGAATATGTTGCTGATATGTTTGTATCGACCTCCATCACAGTAATGTTAATAGTACTGCTGGGGAACTTTATCGTCTTTTGCAACGAAACATCGTATTTTGAAATATTCAGATTACTTTTATTTCATTTAATTAGCTGGTGATTTGTAGTTCAATAGCTAAGGCTAATACGTTGATTTTTTGCGAAGAAATGGTCTTACATATATGTACAAAGGTGGTAGATGATATCTATCATCGTTGCTCTTTCTATAATCTTTCAATTATTGTTTTATAGGACATCTTCTGATGAAGATTCCACTTCCGATCGTAGCGACAATTATCAGAGTGAAGAAAATAGTAGTGGGGAAAGGCGTGTAAGGCGACGTGCTATTGCTAAGTGGGCACCACGTGCGAGCAGTTCGGATACAAATTCGAATCATTCGGTACAAAAGACTGCTGCTGGAAGGTAGTGTCATTTTTCCTGAAAGATATCACCGAAGTAGTTATAAGCAATTGAATTTAGAAAAATATTGCTGCCCGAATATATTGATTCAGTTAAATTAAAGAATATTCAGGCCGTTAAGGAAAGCGGTAGCAAAAAGACCAAGCTTGACAGTGGATAATGGTGACGATGAGGAAGGAGAAGAGGATGAAGAGATGGAAGAGAGACTTAAAGATGTTCGTCCGGTCGGTACTGGGCGAAAAACTGAAAGGTAAGAAGTGGGAATTGGCACAATAGTTTGGTGTATGTCAGAGGCTCATTGTCAGATACCTCTAGGTTAGAGTAGTTTCTGCTATACATTTATGTTTTTTTTCGGATGTTTATATCTAACAGGCGGCATAGTTTCAATGATTTTACTCACAAAACGCGATTAAATAATGTTGATTTTGTTTTTATAATTCAACTATACATTCATTTTGCTTTTACCGGTGAAGTTTGCTCTCTAATTGATGAAAGTGAATATTTTACAGTTCTGATGAATTTGAACCAGATGACGAGGAAGAAGAGGAGGAGGAGGAAGCGGAAGACGAAGAAACTGATGATGATGAGGAGATGGAAGACAAGGAGGAAACATCGACGGCTGACGATGAGAAGCAAGAACAAGATGATGAAGAAGAAAAAGGAAAGATAGTGAAGGTTGAAAATGGTAAGAATTGTTGCATTAGATAATTAATCACTCTTTAAAATATTAAAATTTAGACTTACTAGATGATCCGATTGAGAATGTTGACATGATTTCTTGAACTCAGTTTATGTTCAGGTATCGAAGTTGTGAAAGAAGCTATATTCACTCCGGCTAAGGCTTTATCTGTTGAAGATCATAAGAAGCAGACAAAAGATGCGGATGATATCGCTCCGTCGACTTCGAGCGATGTAAAGATTGTGGTTAAAGATAGACCATTGCCAGTTTTATGCCGTGAAATTAATGCAAATTAGTTCTTACCGCAAATATTGAGGAGTAATAAACAGATATAATCTTTTCTGTTACCACTGCTACGCTTTTAACTAAATTTCCACATACTGTTAATATCCATGATAATAAATTCTTATCATGTAAACAATATATTGCAGCTTATCGATAAAACAGCTTGGAAGGTAAAGTCGGAGCAAGCAGATCAGGAGGTTTGTATATGTGTTTTTATGTCTTTTTTTGATTTTTCAAATTTTTTTTGATTGGAAATTTGTTGTAAAAGAGATTTGTTTCGGAAAATTTTGAAAAAATGATTTAGGTATTTTATACCGAAAATCTGAAAACGGAGGATGTAAAAAAAGTAGAGGCAAAAGTAGTGGAGAAAGTGGTAGTTGCAAACATGGCAGCTACAAGCTCGAATGTAACTTCATGTATTCCATCTTCATGGTACATTCCACTTCTGTTAATTTTTTCTTATATGCTAATCGAGTTTATTATTAATCAGTTAAGTTGCCTACCAATATTTGTTTTCTACAGTTATTTTTTATTTTTAGCTCATGAGTTAGAGTTCATAGGTTAGGTATGATAGGAATATGTGGTCAGGACAGACAGACTTCAGTGGACTGTTTGATGTATTAAAGTATTTTTTTTTCATGTAAATACAAAGAAATGTAAACTGTTCAATAAACTTGTATTAGTTTTCGAAATTTCGCATGATTGTTTTCCTATTAAAGTTGTTAACACATGACTCTGATTTGAAAATGTGCAAGAGTACTGTGATTGTTAAAGTTCCCCAAGATTTTTTTCTGTGCAAGCATAACTAGTTGCAGCTTTCCATCAACCTCAACGGACTTCTCATCGCTGAATCCATCATCGGTAATGCAGCAAATGGCTCAACTTGCATCATCGTCAACTACACCTATGCAGCAATTTGATACCTCAGGTGCTGCTTACCGAGACGTGCTGCAAACTGCAGCTCCTACGTTCATTTCTAATGGGGCCCCACTGCAGATTTATTCAGGTATGTTTATTAGAATTTAGGTAGATTTATTTACCTGATTTCATTTGTTTTTTGTTTTATTAATTATATTTACATTTGAATATTTGCATTGTTAGCGGACCGTCTGGTTATAAACACCATCGTCTTCTGGTGCAACTGTATGTCAAATAAGGTGCTCCGATATTGCACTGTTAGCTGTCAAGCTGTTTTCCTTAGCCTACTCGATCTTTAAATGTGTATTAATTTTGATTAAAACATTTTCATGCTGTGCATTTATTCAGATGCGAAACATCAGTTTTTCGTATCTGAGTATCAGTCCTATTTGTTGCATAAATATATTCAAATAGACATTCAGTTTTGGCTTTTAAACTTCTATCATTTTCCCAGTTTTCTTTTTCAGGTCCAGCTCCAGTTACTCCATATCAAATGCAGCAGCCGACATTTGTGAGGACTTCTACAGGCATGGTTCAGTCCACCATTGGTCCATTGTCGCAAGGATGGCCTCCCTATCCACCTCCAAATCCTTTTCCGGCAAAGTTGGTTTGCTTTCTATTTTTTTACGTTAATTCAAGCATTATTCTTTTTTAAGTTAAAGATTCATTCCATTTGATATTTCCAGTGCAGCAGTCCCACCGATGGTCACTGCTACGACAACTCCATCACCAACTACAGATTCTGAGACACTTGGAAACGTTCTTGCTTCTGCAATGGATTACTAATTTGTTTTACAAAACATTTCTGTTCTGAAATTGAGTCATTCACGCGGCTTTATATATTTTTGTTATTTTATGTTTTCTCCAATTTTTTTTAATTCTTGTGAATGTGTTTTGCAATTCTGTTCATATCTTGGAGACATTTAGTCATTTCTGCGAAAAACTGCTGAAATAACACATTCTTAATTTTCCAGAAAATATTGATCAAATGAGATATAGTAAATTAATTTCAGAGAAAAATCCAAAATCTAATGAAATATTTGATTTTCGTTTTATTCTTATGATCTATTATGCTTATTATTTTAATAAGCATAGTGTGTCATAAGCATTTTCCTACCCAGGACAGTTAGGGCTCGAATGAAAAGAAATTTTTTCAATACAATTTTGTATTTATTTTTGTTTTCATATATAGCAACATGCTTTAAAATCCTAAGGTTTTGTTCATTTCTTGTTCATAATATTGGTTTACTGCATCGCGATGATTAAACATGCATGACTGGCTACTAAAAATTCATTTGTACCGCGATATGTCAATTTTATTTCCGAATTTTGAAGCATAGGTAAATGTGCAGCATAAATTTCAGGAGAAAAATGGCAGTTTGCCATTTATTGTATCTTGCGAATTGATTTTCTGTTTCGTTTCAAAGAACTTGAAGGCCCTAATATTAAGCTAAAAAATTGAGGTATTCTTTTGCATCTTGTGTTAATCAAATTTTAATGCATATCTTGCCATTGAATTCCAAATTTTTTCTAAATCACTTCGAAGAACTTATTACTGTGGCCTTACTCATCTTTCGTCCTTTTTATTACGAAATTTTATCTGGAATTTTTTAAGATGCTTCTTTTTTCATTTTGTATTGACTGACTAACAATATTTTACGATATGCTGTTTATACTGTCTGTTCAAAAACAATGTGAAACTTTTTGGAATTTTTATTCTCTGAATTTTTCTAATTTACTCTGGCTTGCTTAATTTGTGAAGTTATTTTTTTAATGAATTTACTTTTTTTTGTATTTTTGAATCATACATATTCTAATTTATTACCTAGTATATTGTAAGTAAGCAATCGTAATTATTTGACCATGCTTTAAAAATATTTCACCTGCTTTACTTATAGTTTTAAGCAGGATACTGTTTAAATTATATTTTTAATTAAGGAATATAGGAAATGTAATCATATTTTCATTAATAATTAGCATTATTTTATATGTATGGTCAATCAATGAGCATCGTTATCGAAAGTGGTGTGTTCTAGCGTTAAATTTAATATTGAGAACATTTTCTACTTCTGAGATCGTAGCTATGTTATTGTACCTACTTCCGTGTTTTGCTTTTAACTCATTTTGCCTATTCAAATACTGAATTTTCCATGATTTCTGATACTCAAATGTGACATATTTCATTTAAAATTCGTTCTGTAGTGGAGAGAAATGGTTGCGAACAATGGAATTCTTTCTCTTCGCTCAGGATTTTGAGCACTATCTTGTTCATCATTACTCATTAATTGTTTCTTATGTATATAAAAATACTAATTTTGATATGTTGAGCAGGTCTTGTACTGACTTTTCTTATGTTTTTATTTTTTTTCATTTCGCAACTTTCAGTAAAAAAAAAAATTTTTTCCTTTGTTGTGTTTAATAATACAGAGCGTTTAACTTTATTTTAAATTTTAATGTTTTAATAGGTCTTTTAAAAGTTATAAAATTGGGACAAACAAATCGATATAATTTTTGTGCACCAAATTTAGAAAAGAAAATGCAAACTAAAGATCAAAAGGGAAGCCTTGTATGAGACGGAATTGGAAGAAAAAGTTAAGTTTTACATGGATTCTGTGAAATTTATCGAGATGATTTCTGGGTTTCAATGATTCGTCTTCAAATTTTCATTTCTATAATAAATGAAATAACGCACTGCACTTCAATAACAATAAATTAATTTATCATATAAATGTAAAATATTAGTTTTGATTAACAATAATTATGAAAATCTCCATTTGCACAACCTGCCAAGTAAGATGTAATGGGGATAATTATCACTAAACAAAATTAGTCCACCACTATTACTATCATGCCATCGCTGTCCTTAATGTGAGAAATAAAAATTCGTTGTATGAAGCGAAACAAGAAACCGGTTATATTCGGAATGAAAAAAAAGAAACTTGTTCTGAATCACACCCACACACCCACACATACATACATCATTTATACTCTCAAATATTAATTTAATTTAAATCCCTGTAGGTTTTCCTATATTCTTTTCAACACTTTTATTTCTAAAACTTCAACTTATTCATTGCTGAATATCAGTATTTATTGTTATTTCAGTATTGCTTAAGCTATCAAAAAGTTATCATTCATCATTAGCTATTTCATTGATCAAAAAAGTTCGCTTGAGAAAAGGAATTTAATTCAGATGGCTTTTTAGATTTTGCTAAATTTTCATGTCTGTCGAAACTGAATTTATTGATTCAACATCTGGAAATAATAATTGTCGTGAGTTTTTTTTCTAGTTTTTCATTTCTCTATATTGATAATTTGCTTATCATGTTTTGGTATTAAAGGGATGCTTACTTGTTGAATTGAATGTCTCCAAATTATCTCCAATTGTGCTAATTTAAAAATCTCTCCTAATGGAATACTTCATTTGCAAAAAATTTTTGAAAAATTATTGATGATTGACGACTAATTTACAGATAATAAAAATGATTTTACATAATTATAAACTTTAAGCTACTCATAGTAATCGTACTTAACTTCATTGACCTATCATTTTCAGGTGTCTTGGTGACCGGTGCATCCGGTTATCTTGCTATACATTGCGTCCAACAACTGTTACAACAGGGTTATAAAGTACGTGGAACAGTTCGTGACTTGAATTGTCTTGAAAAAATTAATCCGTTGCGGCAGTTGGCAAATAGCAATCGATTGGAACTTTTTCGTGTTGCTCTTGAGGATGGTGCAGAATTATGGGAAAAGTAAGCTATGAAAAAAATGCATTTGTCCTTTTGACAACAACTAATTGAACATTATTCAGAATCAAATTTAATTAGGATTTGATTTTCGATGCAAAATTATATTATATTACTTAATCATCCTGAAAATTATATATTACACTTTTATCATTTTTAAAAATGAATTAACTTATTTGAAAAAATTGATTTATTTTAACTATATGGTAGTGATAAATGATAAGATTTGCAATTGTTTCAGAGCAATAACGGATTGTACGTACGTGTTGCACGTAGCAAGTCCATGTGACATAATAGCGGATGATAAGATAGTCGAGATAGCAGTTTGTGGTACTTTAAATGTCCTTCGTGGTTCCTCAAAAAGACAATGCGTACGAAAAATTGTACTTACGAGTTCATCTGGCGCTATTAATTTTAAGTTTATTTTGACAATTTTTAAAGTTAATGCAACTTTTTGGTTATTACATTTTACACATCCCATTCATCGTGACATTATTATGCACATCTGTTATTTCGCATTTAATTCATCAAGCAGTTATTAAGTAAGCTAATGGTAGCGATTGCATGATGATAATAATCAATTTTCGAAAATTTATTATAAAATTTTTATACCTGACATGAAGTTATTCCAAATTCTATGCTGCCTTATGGTTAACTTTTTGAATGACCTTTAATGATGTGCATTAGCACTTTAGTGGGACATAAAAATCGAACGAAACTTTTCACTGAGAATGATTGGACGAATTTGAACTGGAAACACTTGCATGCATACCACAGAAGCAAAATTTTGGCTGAACAAGCGGCTTGGGATTTTATGAAAAAAAATCCAGGTTTGTATTCGGCACATCAAATTTCAAATTAAAATTAAAATTCGGGTTGAAATTAAAGAACAAAAAAAAACTACTAGTTGTGTAGGATTACTTCATGAGAGAATACTTTTAATTCAAATTCAATTTAAATTTGATATACAAGATGTCATATTTGCACACTTCCTTGAGAAATATCAAAAAATTTCAAACTTTAGTCAAACTTTAATTTCAATCAATCCTATTCTGAATTTTTTCAGTCTTCTTGCTCCCTTTTTTCATTATTCAAATTTTTAAACCAAATAGACATTTTGAAATTCATTACAGATGTATCATTTTCATTGACAGTTTTAAATCCCTGCATGATTATTGGACCATCGTTGCAGAATGCTAAGGGATCAAGTGTTACGGTAGGTTAAATATTTATAGTGTAAATGCGACATTAAGTGGTAAAGCTTTATCTCATTACTTTGTATACATTATATGCTAATTAGTGAATTGTCTAAGTTATATTGGCCTGTATTTGATCAGGATCAGTGCATTGCTCATTATAGATTATCAGTCGTTTCATGGATGGTTCAATGCCAGCTTATCCAGCAATGAAACTTAGTTTCGTCGATGTTCGTGATGTTGCTCAAGCGCATATTTTAGCAATGAAAGAAGCAAAAAGTGATGGGCAAAGGATTCTTATTAGCGCTGAAACGTTATCATTCCAACAAATTGCTAATATTTTACGAGAAGAATTTGGCAAACAAGGTGAAATTTTTTGTTTAGAATAATAAAAATATCAATGGTAAATATTGAATTTTTGTAAGACATTCTAAAAAAACCCGGCAATTTATTTAGTATTTTTTTAAATTAATTATTAACAACATTATTAGGCGTGTAAAAGTATGTGAACTTATATGTTATCATTTGATTTTTAATTTAATTCATCTTTTACTCAGTTACAATAAAATTATATCCACCGATATTTCAAATCACATCCAAATACAAGAGATGGATAAATCAAATGGATAAGCTGAAAATTCTACTCATAATGATTAGAAGCTTACTTCAGGCTATCGTATTCCGCGATTTAAAGCTCCATATATAGCTTTATGGCTTTATTCATTAACTGATAAAGCAGCGTCACAAGCTTTACCGTTATATGGACATGAGGATAAATTAGACAACTCTAAAATAAGTTTTCTTTTTTTTATTAAAAAAATTTTTTGATATTTGCATATTGATATACTTAAATTACTTTATTTTAGTTACTTTATTTTTCAGAAATACATCTTAAGATAGGAAATAGTAGGAAATCTGTTTTTATTATAAATTAAACTAAAATCTGTATCAGTTGGATTGTGGACTTTCTTCTATATCTGTAAATTTCAGGCATCTCAACTTCTGGGTATGTCATACCAAGATGTGAGGAAATCATTGATAGAAATGGTTTATGATATGATTGAACGGAATATTTTACCAAAAACTAATGTGGAGAAGAAAAAATAACTGATTCAATTAGGAAGAAAATTAAATTTCATACAATTTCGATTGTACAGCTATTTTCAGGAAGAAAATGTTATTTTTATTGATACTTTTTACTTTTCTCCATTGGGACTTTTTAATTACGTAGAGATTTTGTGTTTGAAATGAAATACATAGCATAAGAACGAAATACTTTATATCACATTAATTTAATTCCAAAAAAGTTTCTTTTAAAATTTTTGTTGCACATAGATGAAATATTGCTCTTTAATCTGAAAATTGCAAACATAAATAATTTCCTAATGAGCAATTGTATAATGTATCGGAAGATCCAAATATTCATTCGTCGAATTTCAATTCCAAAATGAGATTGTTATAAATTTTGAGAAAAAGAGATAAAATTTAAATAAGTTAATAATTAACAAATCAGTCAAAATGTAAAAGAGAAAAATAAAACGGGGAAATATCAATGAATATGGAAAAATATCGTTCAATTACATTTTTTTCAATGTATACTTATTCATTTTCAAAAATAATTAATTTGAATTAATCATTATGGAAACAATAAATGGGCTCATAAAAATCTCAAAACTTTTGATTTAATTTTCTCTAACTGTCCATATTAAAGTCAAAAAAAGAGTAAATCCTTTCTATTACAGTCATCGCAGTGATTACAAAACCGTAAAGTTTTATCTTTCGTCATTCAAACCAAAATTCATAATCGTATATATTCTAATTAATAGAAAAAAATCTTGAAAGTATTACAAATAGAAAAGCGTGTAAGATTAGAGTTCGTAGAATATGCTAATGTGATATATCTTCAGTATATGATAGTCCAAAAGCTATATAACTTCATCAAAGTAAAAAAAACTCGAGATAATAAATATCTTCAATACTCAGAACTATTTTATAATTTGTAAGATTAATTTTATATTCATTTTTCGAAAGTTTTCTAACCTAATGATGTGATTTCTTGAACTACACAATGCAATACCTCGATGAATGACGAAATTCACTAATCAGAAATATTTTATACTTTTTAAATCATTGTTTCCTTTAACCTTAAACGGACAATAGTTGGTCATTAGTTGTAAATTGAATTTAGAAGCAAATCCCAATTTTATTTATTCGGACATGGTATTTAACTATTTGTCTTTAAAATTTTACACACCAAATTGATTAAATTAAATCCATAAAACTATTTTTCCCACTGATAAACTTTGTCAAAGAAAGCAAAACTCAAGAAGTGATAATAAAATTTTGTTCTTTAACATCCATAAGTAGCACTTCTTACATGTTTTTATCACTGCTGAATGCAATGGATAACAATTTTCCGATCATTTTTAAGATTTGAGAGCAAAATCAGAGCATAGCTGAAGGGCGCATGACCCAGTGACCTCAATTTATTTGCAAACTAAAATCACAGGTTTCATCCAATTCAAACTACCACGAAAAATCAATTCGGCGAACTTTTAAACTACACAAGTAGTTATTTAAAAATGTAAATGAGATGTAATCAGAAATGTGTCAGGAGACATCATCAATCTTGCATTTGTGAAAATTGAAGTTTTCTACAATTTTATAGATCACATAATTAAACCGTGTGAATGATGCGACGAACTGATTTGCATTTATTGAAAAGAGGAAAAAAAATAAACAAAAAACTAAATGATGATGTTTTGCTTCTGAGCAGAAATTCTTGAAAGCAAATAAAGCTAAGTCGGAAATTTTTATTTTTCTTAAAGCATTTCATTCATTCTTGTCCGTCTTTCATTGCTTTTTACAAACAGGGATATATGCATTCAATGATTCCTCATCTTATAAAATTAACCAATTTATTCGAATTTTCCACTTAACAATATCATATTTCTGAACATTTGTCTATCAGTTAAGTTTTATGAATGGATATTAGCAATATTTGGTTCTGATTTAACAAATGAATTACGGATTAGCAGAGAATAGTAATATCGAATTTTTGTTTCAAACTATTTGTTTATTATTAAAGGGATACATTAGGCATCTTATAAAATATCGATACAAAAAAACGTCAATGTTTTTAAATTCGAAAACACATATAAGCATGACAGTGAAATTGTTAATTTTGATTACAATTAGAAATGATCAAAAAATTTTTGATTAGAATGAATAGAATAGCTTTACCAATATTTGCAGATCGAATGATTCAATGAGGAAATGAATTTGAAGGAAAAGAAATAATTTACGGCAAAGAAAAGGCAAATTGATTGAATGATGGAAATGTTGGAAATTGCGAAGATTGTGGGAGTGCAGATTGTTGAACCAATTCCGTTTGTTGTGATTGAATGTGTTGCTGTTGAGAATATGATTTTTCTGATGGAAGGAATAATCGCGTTCCTAATTGTTGCGGCGTTATGAAAGCATGCTGCGGTACTTGTTGAGTTTGCTGTCCCGTCATAGCAAATTGTCCAGGTTGAATAGGTAAAGTATCCAGGTTTTGATTGGTACTGAATGGTACTATCGATTGATATTGATTTGCAGATATGTAATTTTTAATTGGTGAAATGGAATAATGCCGTAAGAAAACTTGAGAAGCCTCTGGAGATAATTGCGCATTAGTCGGTTGGATTAGTTGTGAATTTAGCCGTGTGGTATCTAAATGAAATTATGATTTAATCGCAATTGCTGCTCTTCAACATGGAATTGATAATTTATATTCAATTTTTTGCAAAAAGTATTCGAATAAAAATTAGTTTTAATTAGAAAATAATACCCGCAAACAATTTTTGTGAGGAAGCTTGTTTCATAAAATTAGATGATGGGATTCTTTTATCACCAAGCTGCAATAAAGTAATGACTTTCTCTCTCAAAATTCAATCTGCTCCAGTTAACTTAAAAAATTTGAAAGTAATATGTATTTAAATTCTAAAATTGGGTGAAAAAACCTAATCTTAAAAATGACTAAAATCCACTTTTCCATGTGAAACATTATCAATTTGGTTGCTGCATAACCTGTAACGGAGATTGTTCAAAATTTATTTGTTTTTGATTATTCGATTCATAATTTGTTGCCATTCGATCCAAAATATATGGAAGTGTATCGTCTTCCACTAAAAATTATGCCACATTTGAAAAATGATTTTATCCTACTGTCTAAAACAACGGCCCACATTCACCAATCAGTTCCTTAATGGTCATTTCAGTTAAACGAATTATTAAAAATTATTATATGATTATATGATTTAATATTGATAAAGATTCGAGGTATGAAACCTGGATTAGATCAATTTCAGAATTTTACTCAGATCGACTTCAGATTATACTCAGATCAGATGAGTTTCAAAGCCTTTCTTATAGCTAAATGAGAAAGAAATAAGATTGAAATAGAATGGGAACAAGCGAACAGGCAAGTTAGGATAGCTTCACTTACCATAAAGATCGGATTTTGTCAGATATGGAAGGCACGAAAATCGCCGGACTGTTACGCTGTATGCTACACTGTAATATATTTTTTTCAACAATTTATTTCTATTAATTAATTACTTCACTCGGCTTCATTTATTTTAGCTATTTGTCAATTTTTCGATCAGTTAATAGCAGTTAGATTTCATTAATTTTTGCTCTTATGTGATATACAACCATATGGAAAATTTTGCATTTAATATTGAATTATAATTTAAAAGAAATCAATCATATACGATTTTCGGAGAATGACTGGTATTTTATTATTAATTTCCTTACCTTCCATTCTCCTTAAAATATTTTTTAATGTTGGCAATGTAATCGAAAGCGTATTGCCGTTCACTTTGTATTACCTCACCACCAACAACAATTTGTCCCGGACTTACGTCAGCAATTCCGCGATCCCAAGAATTTTTTAAGTTATCAAATGTGCAGCATTGCAAGAAAAGCCTAAAATTAAATTGAATTTATTGTTTCATTCAGTGAATTTTATTAAATTCATAAAATTCTCTGACATTTCAATATTATGATATTAAGTATATTAACTTCACAAGTTGAATAATATTTACTTTTTTCGTATTAATGTATAATATTTCATTAGTGCATTATATAATCTATTTTATCCTATTATTTTAATTCAAAATTTTAAACAGATTTTTAATTGTTGATTAAGTTCAAAGAAAAAAAAATTTACGGTTGTGCAGTAATATTGGATGAGGGCGATAAACCTCCAACCCATTGTGTGTTCTCATCGCATGATAAACTGGCATAATTTTTTTCGCAAAACTAAAATAGAACTCTTGAAACTTTCACGGTTAAAAAATGCCTTTTAAAATCAAATTATGCTTTGGGTATAAATGATTGTTGCAAATTTGTTTGCCTAATTTCTGCTACAATTTTTAAAGTTCCAAAATTTTTGAACAAAAATACTTCATTCCTTTATATATCATCACATTGTGTTTATTTATTTTTATCACATATTCATTCCTTCTCCTTTTTAAAATTAGCCAAAAAAATTGGATTTTAATTTGATTTTAAAGCTTCAAATATCATGCGATGCAATTTTTCTATGCAACATGGATGATTGCAAATATTTTGAATTAAACAATAAAACTAACAGCCAGCTGTGATTTTCGTGCCACAATTTTTGCTTTATCATATTTCTTGAGATCACTATCACGCATAAATCCATCATTCTTCTTATGGATCCTGCAAATTTAATTGAATAATTTCAATAATATTCAGCAAATTATTCTAATAAAATTTCTTGAAAATAAGAGAAAAAATCAGAACAAATTTTTCAAAGACAAAAAAAGCTGAATTTAAAAATTTTCAGAATCAATAACCGACCGATAAAATCGAGCACCTTTATCAGTCTTGACACCCCAACCGAAACATGATGGTCGGGCACAACCAAGCACCGGTTGACCACTTTTCAATGCCTGCAATATAAATTAAAAAACTGATAGATTTCTTCTCAATTTAAGAGAACGTATTTCCTTGATAGTAAGTAATTCATTAATAATCAGCAATATATTTATTTAATACAATTAAAATTTGTACCGCTGAGAATTAAAATAACTGAATCATAGAAACAATTATAAAATCGATCTTCTTTGATATAAATGATATAAATGATAATTCTGAACTGTTAATTTAAAGCTTAAAATTCCTGTTAAAAAATGACATACTTGTAAACTGAATGGAATTGCATCTTCACCACAATATGAAGCAAAGATGTATGCACACTGTATTGTGATAAACGAAAAGAGTAATGCTAAAAATGGCATATCGGCTTGAATTCAAATTCGATCAATGAATTATTCGTTTTGATAGAGAAATGAGAAAAGATGGAGGAGATTGGTTGACAGATTTCATTAAATTTTGGTAGATTAGGTCAACCTATCTTTTAAATGACCGATTTTTATCTGAAATTGATCCGTCCTCACAAAATTCAGCGAAATTTATATAGGCACATACGATTGTGCAGTATCATGAAAAATGATCATAGTTACTGGTCTATTCATCGATCACAAAAAAATGTTCTTTTTATCTTAATTTCTTTCCACCATTTTCCAAGGACTGAAAGTAAACTGAAACTTATACTCGAAGAATATATGCAAAAAAATTTAACAAATCCAACAAATAAAAATATGTGCAAAAAAAAATAAAAAAAATGATGTAAAAAAAAATCTAACAAATCAGAAGAATGATTAAATTGACGAAATTTAAATTAAAATTATACTTTGACATACTCTGATAAGTTATCTTCAATTTATTCTAATTAAAAATAAGGAAGATAAATGCATCTGAAATTTCATTTACTTATTGTTTTAACTTTATTTGTTGGTGGAAGGTCGTAATCAAATCACTTCCTTACATTTGCTAAAATTTCAATAAAATACTGAGAGTATAAATATCTCGGAGAAGTGTTACAATCAGAAAGCTGTTTAGCACTATATTCAACGATATATTTGGGGATATACTCTGGCAACAAGAACTGGCAAGCAATAAATTAAATGCGTTTCCATCGAGAGAATGGTACCTGTTCCTTTGTCTTCAATTTTAAAATTACATTCATAATTTGCAAATTTATTTTATGCTATTTCTATGAATTCCAATAAATTGAAACAACTTTCTAGTAATTACAGAAAAGAAACATGTGCATGAATTTCCTGAAATTTCCCTTTTCCTAATTCTACAAAAATTTCCGGTTGAAATATGATAGTCCAATTTTTGATGTTAATTTGAATTAAATTTTACTATTAAAGAATTGATTAAATGGATGAAATTTAAACTAAAATTATACTTCAATATACTCTAATAAGGTATTCTTTTATACTTCAATATACTCTAATAAATTATTCTAATTTGAAAATGAAGAAGTATTGATGAATATTTAATATACTCAATTAACTTTTTTAAGGAAATGATAAACTGGTCAACTTAGCGGAGCTAAGTGAGGAAGAAGTTTCAACGCCTGAAGATAGAGAGGAAGTGGAAGTAGCTGAAGAAATAGAAGCGATGTCACATTCGGGAAAATCCGAAAAACTGGAAATGGACGAATTTAAAAGTGCTAAGAGTGATATCAGTGATAGCGACACAGCTGGACCACATACATCCGATAAGCAACATAATGATGAGGAGAATTTCAAACAAAATGAAGAGAATTTCAAAGAGATTGATGTTAGCACAAAAGTTTGGTAATATTTAAAGAAACAGCTAACAGCTTTGGATAATACTTTCTACATAGTTAATAAGGCTTATACTGGAGTGTTAAAAATTTTAACTTCAATGTAAAGTAAAAAGTAAAAAGCAAATTTCCAAATCTCTGATTTTAAATCAACTTTTTAAAAGATTTAAATAGGTCGAGATTATTATAAAACAAAAACTTTTACTAAAATATCAACAAATATGCTTCCCACTTTATGTCATTTATGGATGTTTGGAATGAATATTTAAAATTTGTTCCCGAAATATCATAAAAATTATTAGTGATTAAGTAAATACCGGATCCGTAAAACACCTTCAGAGCATAATTTATTATCTGAATCATCCAATGCTCAAATAACAAACAAGTTAAACTGAATGTTTCAGATACAAATGGGTAAACGATTGGCGGATGATATAATCGATGCATATTGTGATAAATTACAAGAAAGTGTTGACAAAGAAGTTGACGGAATGCTTGCTATGCAATATATTTTAGTCAGTTTAATTTAATTAGAATGAATCAGATGACAATACTTGAAAACCCATTTCATTCATTTAGCTTTTTATTATCAGATAACATTAAAGTCTTACCATTAAACAATAAGTTGAGATCAACATTTGAAATAAAATTCATTGAAATTTAGATAATATGAATTATCTAATCTAAAATTATAAACTAAGATGCATTTTAAAGAATGAAGTAATTTACAGTAATATATTTATGCGAAGAAATTACTAAAATGAGCAAGAATTTACAGTAATATTAGCTAACAATTTTGTAGTAGTTTGAATTATTAGATATCCATTTCATGTAGCTATAATAAGTAAATCATTTCTATCATACTTTTCTAATCAGATGATCCCAGATGTTCCCACATATTCACCATTTTAATTGAATTAAAATAGAACTTTGTTCGATGAATAATTTATTGCCAGCTATATCAATATTTTATTATAAAAGAAAAAATATTTTCTTCCAGTTGGAGCCAAATTCAATAAAAAATTTAATAAAAGGTGATAAAAATATATGCCAAGTAATATACGATCATTGTCGTGCACATTATTTGGTGCTATTTCGAAATAAACTCAATCCAAAACGTATCATTGTTTATGATCCTATTGTACCGCAAGAAGACTCCGTTATTGAAACAGTTTATTTCATTTTTTCCGAATTTATTTTATTTCTTCTTTTAAATAAAAACAAATTGAAAATTTATAGTGAACCTATAAATGCATTCTTTTAATAAATTTCAAAAAAAAATCTGTAAAATAAAAAATTTCGATTTTGAATAATATTCGTGCCGAACGAAGTAAATCTTTTAACTTATCAATAAGGAAGTTCTAATCTTTAAGCTCAATGATAGTGTTCGTGAACAAATTCTGGCCATATTTGGACATCTGTATCAGGACGATGAAATAGTTGAAATTGCAGTCGAGACTGGTTTAAGCACACAAAATGATTGTTGGTCTTGTGGCCTACGATCAGTTGCATTCACTACACATCTCTTACTTGGCATCAATCCTGTTAAGTTAGTTTCAGCAAATATTGGTTTATTAATTTTTTTTTAATCTAAAATCTTTTTTTTTTTGCAGGAGGAATAGTTTTGGTGATTTTTTTTTTTAGTAGAAGAATAGTCTGAATCATTACTGAGCTTGTTATTGTTTCAGTGTAACATTTATATTATATTTCATTGGACAAAAAAATTTTGTAGAAATTCAAAGAATGATTAAAAAGTCTGTAATCATTATTTGCAATTGTGAATTTTATTATTTTGTGTTAAAAAAATTTTAGTGTAAAAACATTTTAGTTATGAATATGATTTGGAAAAAGTAGGAAAATTCACAATGGAAATTATTAAAATGGATAGACCTGATCGTAAAGTAATTGCTAGCGGAGAAATTGGACAGTAAGGCTATTGTTTCTATGTTTATTATAACTATTGTGAATAATAGGATAGAGACAAATTTCTAATCAGCAACTATAAAATTGTTTTCAAATTGTTAATTCATCATTTCGTTAATTTTCTATCTAATCTATTATTAATCGTCAATCATTTCAATTTGCTTAAACAATTCAATTTCCAATATTTTCTGTCAAGTAAACATTATACTAGCATGTTTACATAGTTAAATTTCATTAAGATGATGGCAAAATTTTAGGAATAAAATTGATAAATTTGATCGAATTTTAATCAAAATGATAAGTTATTGTATGAGACGTGTAGGTTAAATTAATGATATTTGCAGAGAAAGAAAAGAAAATAAATCATGTTTAACAATTGTACGTGTAACAAAAGGTGACAAATTTGCAATAGAAAATGGGACGGCATGTGTTATCAATAATCAATCTTCAGTGGAATCGTTATTAGATAATGAAAACGAAGTAAATATAAGCGAAGAAAAATTATCGGAATTAGCATGCGGAAATGATGATAGGAACAATGATAATAATAATAATGACCGAAAAGATGGTCGTATTTGAAGCATTTGAAAAAATTACAACTGAAAATAAATTAACTTTTAATTTTTTAAATTTGAAATAATTGCACTTGTTCTATCTGTAATACATTATTTTAAAGACAAAATATATAGCGGAAAGATTTATGAACTGATTTCTTGATTTGAAGTATCACAACTGGAAATTATTTAAACAAATGATAGAGATAAAAATTAATAAACAACTTTTCGCAATTTGCATGTTTTGAGATACAGTTATATGAAAATATTAAAAGCGTATTGATAATTAATTTGGCATTAAAATTTTTTTTTATTCTACCATTTTTGTGGCTAATTTGAAAATGAATAAAGAGTGAAATCAATTTAGAATAATTTATTGTGCCTTAAAAGATAATTCAATTGAAGATATTTCTTGTCTTCTAAATTTAATGTTGTTATTTATTTATTTTTTAGATTGCTTCGAACTTTTCCCCTACTGAGCGCTCGTGTGCAATTGCGCAACTAGATGTTTCAGACTAAATTCTGAGATTAATTTAAAACAGTGCTATATGTTTTAAAAAATATTGAAAAGTTTTGAAAAGTTTATGATAGCATTTTAAGACCAAATAAGGAAGCGTAATAATGAATGATTTTGCCTACACTCTTTTTTTCGCTGCAATTGTCGTTATGTTCAATTTTAATTCGATTTTAAATACTTTTCTAAAATAGCATAATAAGTCTCTTTTTGAATCTTAAGATGAATTGTAGAGGATAATTCAGCCTATTTCTAGTATAACTTATTTCGAATAATTTAAATATATTTGTTTTCAATAATTTGATTTTAGTTACAATTTTTTGACTATCTTGAAAAAAATCATCCAACTATTCAAAATTATCCCAACCTTTTTTATTTAATTTTTGCAACTTTTGTAACTATTTCAAATATTGGAAACTAAAATGTCACTGATTTTGAGTAACTAATGATTCTCAACATCTTTAGTATCGGCAAACAAATGGAAGAGAAAATGATCGATCTTACTCAATATTACCTTTTGATTCGCTATCATTTTCTTTTTAGATCATTCATCACAAAATACAATTTTTCATAAAACACTCTACTAGAAATTATTCATTAAAAAAAGTTTCTGGAAAAAAAAACGAAACTTCTCAGTTTAATAAGAACGATTGCACATTGTTGCTAGACATTAAGAAAATTGAATTAAATTGAGTTAAATGGTAAGATGAATGTACTATATTTGTCTTTTTTTCAACAAAATTGCTTACATAATATGAAATAAAAGCTTTGCTAAATGAAGCATAATATTTCCGTTGCACCAAAAATATTGACAGGACAAAAAATAATTTTGATCATTGATAGTTTGTTTTCCCTGACTTCACATAAAAAATGCTTGTTCAATTTTAAAATAGTTTCACTTATAAATATAATATTTTGAATATTAATTTAGTATTTTATAATCAGTGATTTTTTTATTTTTTAAATCAAATTGCTTCATACTAAAATGATGTTTTGAAAAGATAATGGATAATTTATGACTGAATTCCTTTCATGAATCAGAATAGCATTTCCGTTTCGCTGAAGTCACATGCTAGCATGCAGCTTGCAAATGCAATTTGCAGCAAACACTCAATAATATGATGCACCATTATAGTCAAACATATCATACTACTCGAATATTTCGATAAATTTAATTGCAAGCAAATCAAATGCGAAAACATTTCTGTAACGCAAATTTGCGCAATTCAATTGATTATCTAAAATTAACTCTAAAGAATTTGCAACATTTAATGGTTTAAAAGAGTTTACAAAGTTCGATCTTTAATTATTTGTCATTTTTCAGATTATGTTTGGATCACATAGCTGTATTATATTGGATTGATGTTGCTAATTTTATAATTAAAAATTGATGTAAAATATTGCTGTAAAACAGTTTTGAAGATAATGGCAATTTTTTTATCTTAAATAAAAATTTTTTTCTCATGCTTTTAAATCTTTACATTGTGAATTAATAAGTTTAGTTCTATGATTTTCTTAATTAAATCAAATTATCAAACAAAACAGTGATATTAAACTAGGCCTAAGAGATATGAAATTTGCTTCTATTATTTAACCATACCTGATGCTTAGCAATCATGTAAATGCAAAATGATACAGGTTTCATTAAAGAATAATTTAAATCAAATAAAAATTTTAAATGAATTAATAGAACTGATTTTTTCTGAATAAATAACAATAATTAAATGAAGAGTTGCATTTTATTATCTATTTTTTATCTGTTAAGGAGTGGTTGTACTCCTTTATAAATGCCAAAAAAGGAAGAAGAAGAGGTATCACTTCTTTGATTGCTTCACATTTTTTGAACATTAATTCTATAATGAAATCTCCTTGAGATATTCTGCTATCTGAATTATCTAACTGAAATAATCTTTTTTCTTCTTTTTGTTAAATTATAAATATCAAATAATAATTCAATCAAATATTAAAAGAATAGATCTGAAATTTAAGAATTCTGAATGCTCATTTAATCTCAGTTATTGGGATTCTCAAACTGAATTTGTGCGCTTAAAAAAATTCATTGATAAGTAAATAAAATTTAATGTTTTAAGAGTTTGTTTCGTTTTTTTTTGTGCAAATAAATTAGATATTTCAATCGTGTGTTTATCATAGGGTGAGGATTCTGTATCAATAACTGATGATGTAAAAGGGGCTGATTATTATCACGGATTGATACCGCGTACCGATATCGAACCGTTGCTGAAAAAAGAAGGCGACTTTTTGTTGCGTAAAACTGAACTCACTCCTGGTATTGATCTTATCTCCATTTAACGTAAAATCACATACATGATGCACATATATTAATATATTTTATGTCACAGTAAACATTTATTCTTTAATGAATGGAATTAAAAAAGAAATACTTCGTAATATACTTCCTTCTTTCCCTTTAGTTTTGTGAAAAAAAAACAGCTAAATTAAACAATTCTCAACTTTTACTGATAAATTCAATTTTTTATGTTTGGTAAAAGCAGATGAATAATAGCGGAGAAATTAATTGATGCTGATATAAGTCAGTTTTGAGCATTTTATGTTGTCATTTTGAGATTAACTAGCCGTAAAATTTTGAAAGCAAATACTGGATAGATGCTTGTGAAATGTACAGGAGAGATAGTGCTTGCAATCTCGGTACGACACAACAATGCCGTACGACATTTCATGGTAAATCAGGATCAAGATGGTTCCTTTTATTGCGAACATCATCACGAGAAGAGCGTATCCGATTTAATTCAATACTACAAAGCAACGAAAGAACCACTATCTGCTTCCAGTCAAGCACGCCTTCGTCGACCAATCGAAAGACCTCAATGGCTTCTAAATCATGATTCCATCAGACTTGTCAAAAAGCTCGGTGAAGGTGCATTTGGTGAGGTGAATTGAGCTTTTTCGTTCAATATTATGATGGCAATTAAGATTAGTAATATCAATGTAAATAATGCCTTCAAAAAGCTTTAAGGTATTCCTTGCGGAATATTCATTTGGAACAGAAAAGCAAGAAGTAGCAGTAAAAACGATGCGTCAGGAAGCAACACGTGAAGCTCGATTAAAATTTATGAAGGAAGCAAGACTGATGCGTCGTTACGAGCATAAACACGTTGTACGTATTCTTGGAGTTGCCGTACACGAACATCCATTAATGATCATTATGGAGAATTGTCCTGGTTCGTTTTTCTTACGCATCTGTAAGATAATTCACAAACTTCACAACTGATTGTTATTCAATAATGCTTGCATATATGTTAAGTTTATTCTTAATTATTGTGTTTTATATATTGTTAAGTTTATTTTATTGATTGACAAAGTATCATATTATTGATGAAATCAATAGTATATTTATTAGTATCAAAAGTAAAGCACAGCAATTAAAATATTTAATAATACCTTAAAAAGTATGTTTTAGGTGGGTCGTTATTATCATATCTACGGAAAGAGAAGGGAAAAATAACTCCGATTACAAAGTTACGTTTCATCACGGAAGCAGCAGATGGGATGGCTTATTTACATAAGCAAAAATGTATCCATCGAGATATTGCTGCACGTAATGTTTTATTGAGCGCCAAACTTGACGTGAAAATTAGCGATTTTGGCATGTCTGATGATCGACTTATCGTACAAGATGATAAGTTAGAAAAGGTAATAAGTGAAAACTACTTTCGTTTTATTTTCTTCATGATGTTGCGTTGATTGCCTGCATCGATGTCAATGAATGTTAAAAAAAAGCTTTCAAATAAGATTTGCGAATAGGAAGTAATATTAAATAAACTTTACATGTGATAAGTGTAAAAATAACTTTAAAAAAATAAAAATAATTGAACAACAAAACAATGAAATAAATGTGAGCAATTGAAATGAAATAATTCAATAGAGCTAAGTAAATATGTAAAATGCCGCATAAACAATTTAAGCAATAAATTTAATTTTTACTCAAAATTTTCATCTTTTTAAAGCATATTCAGAAATCAGGTTTTGTACTCATGCAGCAGTAACTCACATCGTTTTATTTAGAGAATATAATATTGACATTTATGATATATTGAATCTTAAAATAAGATTTCAACCAAACTAAGAAAACGCAACCGCACTTGTTAGAATATTAATAGCGGATGGATTAGGCGGAATAATTTGACATCTGATATGGTAAAATTCTGTTAATTTGGTTTTATTGTATTATTAGAAAAGGATATATTTGATTTGATAAGAAAAATTGAACTGTTAAAATGAACTTTACAGCTAATGTGTAAGTTTCAAAATTTTTTCATAAAAAAAACGAAAAGAATATGAGGAATAAAATAAACCTGAAATAGGTACCAGTCAAATGGTTAGCACCAGAAACGATGCAACAAAAGGTTTACTCGAATAAAACTGACGTCTGGTCCTACGGTGTGCTCGTTTGGGAAATTTATTCCGATGGTTCGGAGCCTTATCCGGGACTAAGTAACATTCAGACACGTGCAAAAATTGTTGTACAAAATTATCGAATGGAAATGCCCAAAGTATGATTTTCTGTTAATGCATTTCATATGAATTATTATGCGATCACTTCTCACACATCAACTAATTTTGCATATGTTGCAGGAAACACCATCCGCAGTGGTCAAATTAATCCAACACTGCTGGGCTAAAAATCCTGAGGAACGACCGGATTTTAGCAAAATATTCAAAACTTTAAAGAGTATGAAAGCTTGATTGATATTTGTGATACAGTAAACAAAATCTCACATTAATAAATATATTCGCACTGTCTATAAACGCTTTACTTTACAGAACACATTACTGTTAAATATTGTATATGCAAGAAATGATATTATTAATTGTCTCATTACTCCGATGCATGCATTCATTCTTTCATCATTTTGCATAAACATGCCGAAAGTGCTCAAAATTAGCACAAAATGTCGGCACACATCATTTCAGCACTTTCATATCAGCCGAAAGGTTGATCTTTGGAGGATTTGTTAAAATCCCAATCGCGTTCAGTAGATCAGATGAAGTTGGTAGGCAGTGATAAGGTTTTGTAAAACGTGATATGACGTGAAATGTCTTCAAACAGTTTACTCTTACTTTTGTCTCTCCTTATCATTATTACTTATCTTCTGATACGTTTAAAATTAAAAA
>UPTC01000392.1:0-40619 GCA_900537255.1 Acanthocheilonema viteae
AATCAGGTATTGATGAGAGAGCTGATAATACCAGGTGTAAAATCTAACAGCTTAATAATTTGAGTAAAGTGAATTGAATGTAATATTACGCTTTACACTTGAGATTGCGAAAAACTGCTCTAGATTTTGAATGAGCATTAAAGAGTTATTTCAGATGTTAAAAATTATTATGGAAGTTCACATAATTCGTCATACTTTGAAAGCCCTCTTTTATAAAATTATCAAATAATTATTTAAAGGAGTAAATGGAGTGGCTTCGAAGGATGGTTATTCGATTGCTTGAAAAATTTTTCGTTATTTACTTATGTTTTTATACATTTCAATTCACAACTTTTTTTGTTTTTCGATATCACTGACTTTTGGTGTCTTGTTTTCTGTGTTCAGAGCGGTGGCCATCTTTTGTTTATTAGATTTGGAAATTTACGCAAGACTGTTTTAGTGTCCTAAAAAGACGTTCATTTGAAACACTTATTCGTAATAGTTTTAAATAGAAATATTACATTATTGCAGAGATGTCCACAAAGAAAAAAACACCACGCAAAGGAAAGAAGGGAAAAGGAAAAGTTTTGGTACCAAAATGGAAATTGTTTCGAGCGAAGGAACCACTTCTCTCTGTATTCATGTGGGGAGTAAATCATTCGGTAAACAGTTTCTGTTTTATTAAGGATTTTGTGTCATTTTTGAAACTTTATGTTAACTTTCTTTGGATAATAACTCGCATGGATTGAAAGGGAAAAATGTTCAGTTTTCATAGCAGTTTGGAACTTCCCTAAGTCATATTGCTCTTCAGTTCTTACTCAAGAGTCATGAACCTCACGGTTTGCACATTGTGATTTGACCACAAATAATATGTTATGTGAAAAGCTGGTATACAAATTGGAACGGTTGGCATAACATCAGTGCTTCATAAAGTGCAAAAGATAATTAGCAAAGGTTTAAGATAATGTTTTATAGATCAGCGAATTATTGCATGTTCCACCTCCAGGATTACTGATGCCGGATGATTTTAAAGCTTCGATTAAAGTTAAAATCGACAATCATTTCTTCAACAAGTAAGTTCAGCTCGTAAATATTACAAACAAATTTTCTTCACTTTAAGTCTGGTTGACTTCAGTCATCTAGGTTGTCGACTTAGTTTTGTTTATACAGCTTTGTTTCCTCACTGGTACCGAACATTGCCTAATGTAGTCTCATGATTTTAAGAAAGCAAGCATCTCTATGTCTAAAGCAGGTTCACTAAACCCATAATTAATTAAGACTAATTGGAAGTAGAAATGTTAGTTGGAAATAGAAGTGTTTTTATATGCCGCGGCAAACACAAGCATCAAAATTTTAATCGTTTCAGAGATAACATGCCAAGCCATTTCAAAATCAAAGATTATTGTCCTAATGTGTTCCGAAATCTTCGAGACCATTTTGGTGTTGATCAGTACGAATATTTGGTATGTTTAATCATTCATCACTTAATTCTCTCATTATTTTTTGAGTGATGGAAGAGAAAAGTTTGAATAAAAATATTAAAATATTTTATTGTGAAATTCACCAATTTTTTAATCTTTACAGCGTTCGCTAACATATAGTGAACCAGAACCAGAACTAGATCAAGTGGACAAAAGTGGCTCACGTTTGTATGTTTCACATGATAAGAAATTTGTAATAAAATCGATGGATTCAGAAGCAGTTGCTGAATTGCATTCAGTTCTCAGATCTTATCATGAGGTACATCATGCTTTTTCAATGGAATTTGAACAGAGATATTCTAGTTGGTTGATTTCTTCTTTAAATGTTCAATTTGAATGGTTTCAATTCTTATAACTTATGAGTGTAATTAGTATTTTCCCCACAATACCTGTTACCTTTTTGTTATTTCAGTATGTAGTAGAAAAAAGTGGCAAAACATTACTTCCACAATTTCTGGGTCTATATCGTCTTACTGTTGATGGCAGTGAAACATATTTGATTGTGATGCGTAATATCCTTGGTCGAAAATATGCTGTCCATCGTAAATATGATTTGAAAGTATTTTTTAATATGTTTTTTTTCTAATCAATTTAAGGAATGATTGATTTAAATAAAAAATCAACGAATATAAGAAAATGATGAAAAAGCGTTTTATGTTGTTGATTAGATATGCATTTAATAATAGAGAAGTGACTGCTTGTAATATCCCTTACACTGTCGTTATATAACGTGTCGTTTATCCCTTACACTTGAAGCATATTCCGTTAGAAGAATATGGGTTCTGAAGTATGATTGAATTACTTTTAAAAAAATTATTAGGTCCATGAAACAAAGTAGGTTCGGATTTTTCAGTTGTTCACTAGGACAACATTTGTTGATTTTCATTGACTTTTAAAGCATCATTTTATTAAATTTTTTTGGAATTTTCATTGATTTTCCAAGTATTTTATTTTTGGGGAAATTTGGAATGTTGTCAAGTATTGTCGAGCATTCCACAATTTCCAATTAATCGAAGATATCCTTCTGCATGTTTGTCGACAATATCTTGAATTTGTTTCAAGAACTTTCCTAGTGACATTATTTGGGAGTGATCAATATGGTATTGGTAATATAAAGTTGTTTTTTAACATTTGTTAATTTTTTTCACTCTATCATCATTTATAGGGGTCAACTGTACAGCGGCAAGCAACTGATAAGGAGAAGACGAAAGAATTACCAACACTTAAAGTTAGTTAGCTCTCAGCTGAATTTCTTGAGAACCCATAACATACTCAAATGGATGTATATGTCTTTTTAATTAAGGATAATGATTTCTTGGAAGATAAGTACAAATTAATATTGCCAGCTGATGCGCGTGAGAAGTTGCTTTCAATGTTACGTGATGATGCCGAGTTTTTAGCAAGAATGCATCTGATGGATTATTCACTTCTTGTTGGTTTGTTCATTTCCAGTTTGAAATTTGAAGAAGAAATATGGATTTGAAAAATAGGGGATCATACCGTAATTTTTGTAGACAATTTATAGCTTGTATTTTCATTTTCTGTTTCAGGTATTCATGATATGGATAAGGGTGAACAAGACATAGCAGCCCAACAACTAGCTGAACCATCTGAGGGTGAAATTTCGGGTGATGAACTTGTCCCAACGCCGCCGGATTCACCGCTGCCATCAACAGGTGCATTTGCGCCAATCCCATCTGGTGGGCCAGATCTTGATGATGAATTTTATGCAATTCCAAGTAGTCCAGGTGGGTTTTACTGTACAGTTTTCGTTTTGAGACTTATATAGCGTCGGGTTTTTTTCTTTTTTCTCAAGTTTAGAAAAGAATACATGTGATATAAATGAACAAGGAAAAGGCATCTGATAGAGAAATTGGCAAACTGCTCGAAATTGGTAATATTTTAGTACAGCTTGTCGATTTTTAACTTTTAGGAGATTCTTACATACTTTGCTTTGCAAAAGATACATTTCCAGAGAGCGATAAGCGGTTAATATATTTTATTGGCCTTGTCGACATACTCACTTATTATGGAGTTAAAAAAAAGACTGCATCAGCTGCAAAAGCTGTCAAATATGGTTTGGATGCTGATAATATATCAACAGTGAAACCTGACCAGGTAGCAAATTTTACAGTTCTTTGGATATTATTTATGATTTTCTGGACTTTCCGAAAGAATTTATTTTAGCTGATTTGCTAAAAATGACTTTTTTAAAGTTAGTAATGTTTTCATGATTCTCTTCTCGACACCGCTTTTTTGCATAATTACGCACGTTTTGATTATGAGACGGTTTTGCTTTTATTTCCTTTGCCATTCTTAGAATACAATAGATGCTCGAAGTGTTTACTGTGAAACTGTGAGATTTACAATCATGCAGATTTCTAGTTTTTTTTTCATAAAATATACGAATAATATTGTTTTAGTCCCGAATTTTTTTGCAGTATGCGCGTCGATTGCTCGATTTTGTAAGCAATGCGGTCAATTATAATACGGAATCAGCAACAGTAACCCATTAACAGATATCAGTGCGGATGTTATTGATGAAGCAGTTTTACAATACGTCTTGTTCACCAGTTTTCTTTGCACATATTTAAAATTTTCAAAAAATAAAAGATTCTGTAGAGTGCTAAGATAATGTGAGATAATGTGTTGTTCTAAATCCGTTCATCGATTTCCTTTGATTAGTCAAAGATTTTAGAGAAGTTTTGGAGAAACTTTGAGTTTACAGTTGTTCGCAGAGATACAACTAACGTAGAAGACTATTCTAATTTATTCACTCCTGCTTATATTGTAATTTTATTTATATATTTTTTGATCTCTGACTATGTAATTTTGCTCTTATTTATTCCGCTCAATGACATCCCTTTTTTATGGCTCCGAGAGTTGTCTGACTTCTGTCGCGTTCGTTTTCAATAGAACTCCAGAAACTGATGCTTGTGTATACATACCCGTGACTCCAGTGCATTAGAAAGCAGTAGTTAGAAGAATAGAATAATAAAAGCAGTCATGTTTATGGTGCAAATTACAGTTTTTTTTAATACTTTATCTTTAGTCGATAAAAATTTGTTTTACTGCCATTGAGAAGCAGAAGGGATAACTTCCAACCATCAGAAGTGAAAAAAAAATCAATCTTTTGTATATCCGCATGTGTGCTGTAGAGCTCACGCATATTATATTTGAATTTTTTCGCATTATAAAAAGCTTTGATTTTCCGATATATTCAACCTGATCTTTTTTTCTTATAGTAATTATTTTTTATTTGATAATGTGATATATTTTGTACATATTTTGATTTTATTATATATTTGTATAAGTTTGCAGCTATCATTTTGCTTTCGTGTCATTTGATTTGGCGGGATCGTCTGTCTATTATAATTGTCTATTAATACTTCTATTTATACTGCTGACTTTCGATAAAGCAAATAGAAGTCTAAATAAAGAAAAAAGCGTTTTACACGCTGATAAATTTCTTAGTTATTTAGTTCAAGGTGTTTAAAATTTCCAACCTTTAAGTTCAACATAATTTATGAAATCATAAATTTAACATCTGTTGCGGGTACTTGTGAGCCCGAGTTATTCATTATTGTTTGTGTAATTCGATTTATATGGCACGAAATTTGGATAAACAAGGGGTACAGGGCCTCACATTCAAATTTCACAATTTTTCTGTTTGTTTAGTCTTGAAAAGTTGTGGTTTTCGATTGAACTTGCAACGGTTGTTGGAGATGTCAGAAATAGACAATGTTCGTGTGATGGTACGTTGCAGACCTCTGAACCACATGGAGTGTGAACAAGGCCATAAGAAAATCGTGTCTGTGGACAGCGTTAACAACTCTGTCATCGTCACCAATCCAAATAATGGCCAGGTACTATCAGGTCAAATCAAAGTGTAACGCTTGATGACAAGCTATTAAATTGGCTGCTCTGAAATAGTTTGAAAAGTAAAGAAGTAAGTAGCAGATTTGCTAGAACAGTAAATAGTAGGTTTATTGGAAATTCTCGCAACATAGTGGAGCGATGCGTAGAAGGGTGTCACAGCTTGCTTAGGAAATGTATTGCTGATGAAGATTGATCATCTCTTCGGGTTTTTGCTTGCTAATTCAAAAGGAGTAAAATATTTCTTAGGAGCCACCTCGCATTTTTACTTTCGATGCTGTATTTGGAGAAGACAGTGATCAATTTAGCGTTTACAACATCGCTGCGAGGCACATTGTTGATAACGTACTGAAAGGATATAACGGTTAGTGACATCTTGAATTTGGTCTCTAGAAACATCAGCTGACTGTAGTATGTTAAAGTAGATGATAAAGCTGATGAAAAGTCAATTCATCGAGAGACGTGGAATAAATTTGTTGGTTGATTGTGGCGATTATAAGCGGGAGTTGAATTATTATGTTATGGTCAAGGTGTTCTGCATGAAGTTATGAATAGTTATGGAAATCGAATGAACATTTTTTCCATATTCAAGAAACATTTGTAGTTTTTCTTATTACTGTTTGTTGCTCCATTTTGGTTTAATTTAGGTACTATTCTTGCATATGGACAGACCGGCACTGGAAAAACGTTTACAATGCTGGGAAATAATACTTGCCCTGGAATAATCCCGAATTCCTTTGCACATATTTTCGATCACATATCGAAATGTCAGCAAGATAAAACTTTCCTTGTCCGAGTTTCCTATTTGGAAATTTACAATGAAGAAATCCGAGATTTGCTGGCCAAAAATCCAGTGCACGGTCTTGAAATTAAGGTTAGGAATGATATGCTTTAAGTTATGGGCTGATACTGAAAATGATAAATTATAGCGATTCGTTCAACGCATCTTGTTTTAATCACTGATGGAGTTACAATCAAATTGTAATTTTTTTTTTCATTTTTGGTTTTTGACACTGAACAGAGAATAAATTAAAAAATATCTTTGCTTCTTTTTGGAATTCTTATATATCTTATTGCATGATCACATATCACAGTCAGACCAGTGACACTCTCTTGATCCTAATGATTAATATTATATCTCTTTTTATTTAGTTTCTTGTATAATTATAATCAAGATTTATAGTTTGAGTTTCGGTTCTATTAAGGAACGACCGGATATAGGTGTTTATGTGAAAGATCTATCAAGCGTCACTGTGTCCGGTGCAGATCATATGGAACGTATTATGAAGTTCGGGAACAATTACAGGTATATTGTTTTTTAAACAAATGAAAGTAATTTAGGGAACTTGGAACCATCTATTGTTTTATACGATAGGAATTGAGTAGGATTGGTGAGATTGATACAAATTCAAGGTATAAAATTACGTAGACTTAATTGATTAAGAACCATTTTTATTGGCTTTATACTCTTTATTACTATAGATCAACGGGTGCGACAAAGATGAATATAGATAGTTCACGTTCCCATGCGCTGTTCACAATAACGATTGAATGCAGTGAGAAGATTGGTGATCGCTGCCATATCACACAAGGAAAGCTACAGCTTGTTGATTTAGCCGTAGGTTTTTGTTCTTTGATATTATTTTATCATTCAGTGCAGTGCAGCGCATTTAATCATGTCAGCAAAGCAAAATTAATGATGTCATGCGTTCATTCTTCATAAAATATTTTTATAATTTCAACCCGATGTGGATTTTCATCAGAGATTCGTCAAATTAAGTTTGAATTTTAAATTACTTTGTTGAGTTTTTTTAACAACTTTCCAACTGATTAATTCCTACATCATGCTACAATCGCAACGTTTATAATTTAGGGTAGTGAGAGGCAGGCGAAGAGTGGTACCAGTGGAGATCGATTGAAAGAAGCAGCTCGTATTAATTTGTCCCTTTCTTCTCTCGGTAACGTCATCAGTGCTTTGGTTGATTTGAAAACGATTCACATTCCATATAGAAATTCAAAACTTACACGATTACTTCAGGATTCTTTAGGTGGTAATTCAAAAACTGTCATGGTAAGTAGTTGTTAGATATTTGACTTTCATGACATTTATAGGAGACATGCAATTCATCCCAAAAACATTTAAAATGTTCTACAGGTGCGTTTTGTAGAAAACTGGTTATCAATTCTTTAAAAGTAAAAAAGACCTAAAAGTTCAAGTCTTAAGTGAGGGACTTTTCAGTTCATGGAGTTCGAGTCCCAGACTTATTTTCTGGAATAGTCTGCAAAATTTCCATTGTATCTTTTCTCTCATTTCAGTTTGCAAATATTGGTCCTGCTTCCTATAATTACGATGAAACGGTTTCCACACTAAGATATGCAAATCGTGCCAAAAATATTCAAAATGTGGTTCGAATTAATGAGGATCCAAAAGATGCGCTATTGCGGAAATTCCAACTGGAAATTGAGCATCTTAAAAGGTTGCTCGAGAAAGGTTTGATAAAAAGGATATACTGATTTGCACATATTGCGGATATACTGAATTTGCTTTATTTTGTTTGCCTATTAACTTTACTAAATTAGTACATTGATTCTTCCAGAACTGAAAAATTCCATGATACTGGAATTTTGTTACTTTAATCATCGTATTTTTCGTTTCAAATTAATCACCTTATTTTTTCGTTTCAAAGCAAATAACTTGCAGAAGAGTCAAATGAAAGTGAAGAAGATGTAGGTGAATCGGATTGGCACAAAGGCCAGAAACAATCGCGAAATCGTTATAATGATCATATTGAAGAACTAAAAAAGACGATTGAAATTAAGAGGAATGAATTACAAAAAGAAAAAGGATTAGCTGATGAAGAACGGGAATTGTTGGCCGCAGAACTTCGTGCTAAAGAGGTATATTTATTTGTAATGTTCTTGGTTCGGTTATTCAGCTCAATATATCTGTAGATGGTGTTTCTTGCAACTTTCATGAAATTTCTTGATTCATCCGAACTATTATGATAGTACTCGCCAATACGTATCTGCACGCACATACAAAATACGCTTTTCAATCATATATCCCTTTCGGATGTCTTTAGATGTTTTGTATAGTAACTTAATTTAGGAAGAATTAGCTCAAGCGCATAAAGATCATGATTTATTGGTGAATAAGCTAAAGCAAATTGAGAAAAAACTTATCGTTGGTGGCGAAAATATGCTTGAAAAAGCTGAAAAACAAGCCCGATTGCTGGAACAAAGTAATGCTGAGTTAGAATGTGGACGTGTGAATGAAACTCAGCTTAAGCAGGCATTGGCGGAAAAGAATCAGGAGAGGTTCGATTTGTTAGAACAATTAACATAAAAGAATTGTTGAAATGCAGCAAAGAATTTCGAATTTCTTTTTTTTTTTTAAATTTCCTTGGGTGACTTGCACAGATTTCGAAAATTCTCCTTTTTCTCTCGGATTCTTAGAAATGATTTTCCTAGTCACAGAACATACATTACAGCATACTAATAAATAAATATCAGTCCTGTAAATTATATTTATAGGATTGATCTGGAAGAGAAATACAATACTCTAGCAGAAGAAGCGCACGGTAAAACAAAGAAGATAAAGAAGATTTGGAGTATATTGAATGCTGCAAAAAGTGAATTGGCTGACGTACAAATGGAACATCAGCGTGAGATGGAAGGTCTTTTGGATAGTGTTCGTCAACTTCGCAGCGAACTTCTCTTACAGTTGCTTATTATTGGTGAGCAGTTTATATATTGCTAATTCATATTGAATTAACCGGATTGATCAAGGTGACAAAAACAGCAATAAACAAAACAACGATTATTCCTGATATTTCGTTTCCATCTATCAGAGGAGAATTGTAATTGTTAAGTAATCAGATAAACAGTTACTCCAGTTAATGAGATCAGTGGAAACGATACACTATACTGCCTTTTATACTAGGAATATCAAGAATTACTTTGCGATAGCTCAGATACTATTAAAACCAACTGAGATAGGAATAATAATAATAATTTTCCAAGAGAGTGTTGCGTAGATAATTGTAGAATTATAAAGTAACTATAAATTCTTTTTTTTTCTTTTTAACTTATTGTGACTATTATTTTCGACCTAACAATACTCTTCTGCTTGTCCACTATGTTAGTGTTTTCCCTATTATAAAACTGAAGGCGTTGCTATGTAATGGTACCACTGTATCGAAGTATTTTATATATCTTCCTGTTTCTTTCCTCATTTTCTACGGTTGCAACAGTACTATCAATAATAAATTGTTGGATGAATTTAATTAATATTTTTCTTTAGAAAATTACGTGCCAATGGAATTCTTAGAACTTATAGAACGTTTTGTCCGATGGAATGAGGAAGTAGGTGATTGGCAGTTAAAATGCATTGCTTATACTGGAAATAACATGCGAGCATGTAACCTCCCACGACAACCGTTCTACAAGGTTTAAATTCAAAATTTTTCGTTCATATGACATTTAAACATTGGCAATCTAACTAGCAGGCAGATTAACGGCACAATTTGACTTTAACCATTCATTTTTGATGTTTCTCACGTACGGCAATATATGATATATCAGTAATGTACTGTTGTAGTTATATTCCATTCTCACTAATCTTAGTGATTAAAAAATCGTTTCGTCAAAAATGATTGAAAAGGAAACTTCGACATCTTCTTGAGCTAAACATTTTGGAGATGAACAAAATTGGAGACTAGTATTCAGAATTTTTGAATAAATTTTAATCTGTATTAAACAGGAGGCAGTCACATATATAATTATATAACTATAATTTAATGTTATAGCCGCCAAATTCTCAAATGTTGAATTTGTTCTTCTCATATCAAGATGAAATGGCGCATATATCTTCAAATGATATGTGCCCTTCAAAGCTACGTGTGAAATCCAGCAAACGGTTCGTTAATTTCTTCTCTACCATTTAATCTTTTTTACTTCTTACTCTCTGAGTATTTTATTTCAGCATTGCATATTGGAGCCATTAGAGCATTGCACATTAGAGATTTTTGAATATCACGCAAAAAGGATTTCATTTGCTAAAAAATTGTATGATATACATAGTGATTTACAGTGAAAGAGATGCGGCTCGTCTGAATGTGTTGCTGAATTGAAACAATGGTGATTCTCGAATGATCATGTTTCGAATTCTGGCTAATAATTAAAACTACGCGTGCTTGCTTTATGATTATATGAATGGTATTTGCTCTTGAGATAATGGATCAGCTAGTTTTATTTATGGAATTTTAAAGAATTCTGTTCTTTCCGAAGTATATTGGAAAAGTGAAGGATCAATACGAGTGAGTACATAATGACTTATGACAAATACAACTGAGTTTTTTTAAGTTAGAAGCTTGAAAAAATTTTGGAACTTCATTTCTAATTTATTTGGAAAGGAAGATGTAGATTTTAAGAAAGTGAAAATTTTCAGAAAGTGATTTTAAGAGATTATCAATTATCAAAAATATCATGAGAACTTCAATTGTATTTTAGCGAAAGCCGCGGGAAATTCCTTTACTATTTTGGAACTGTGTTGTTTCATTATTTTGTGCCATATGATAGTTTAATTATGCTTTAATGTATATAGTTTCAAATTAATATTAACTTCATTAATGTTCTTAGCATTTCGTTTCTAACCCAGTTGTTCGATTCATCTTTTCTGCTCTTTTAGAGCAGAACAGACGAATAGCCTCGAGCAACGGAGTCGAGTCTGTTTGAAAGCTTTTGTGTAGCGTTGTGAGTTTTTTTGTTTTCGAGAGTTTTAGTTTAGCAAATCGAATTATGGTGAAGGTTTTATTATTTGATAGAGAGGTTTATTCTTTTTGACATTGCAATCAAATATCAAAAATATCGTGAGTTGAGTTGGTCACTTAATTCTTCTTCAATGATTGATTCGGGAGGATAATGGGGACTACTTGTTGTAGTAGTTCAAAAGAGTGTAGATGATAAGACCGCTTCGTTTTAGAGGAATGTACTATATTACGCTCATTTCGAATTGAGCGTTGCTCGATCAGTACTGTTTATGGTAACTAGTCAATTATTCATCTTTTACATAAAACTGATAGGGAACAAAGAATTGGTTGAACATAAATAAAGCCAGTGATAAAAAAGGTTCATTTACAATAAATATTCTTTAGAATCATAAATGGAGATATTAACAAAGCATATACTATTATTTGACTGGGCATATTTCAGACAAAAGATTTCTCTGACATAGATCTCACTAATCCGATACTTTGATTACATAAATTTTTTATATTATAAACTTATTTCAGGTTGCCTTTAAGATACTAGAAACATAGTTTAAGATACTAGAAAGATACTAGAAATCTTAAAGTCAGTTATTTAAACTAGCTTAATATCTAAACATAACCCACGTAAACCACAAGTAAACACTACCAAAGGATATAAGTACTTCGAATCTTCTGATGTAAAGTTAGTCTTGTTTGACGGAATTGCCCTCGAAGGAGATTTATATTATCTATTAAAGTCCTTTCGGTGTCCAAAATATCATATATTATTTGACTTGACAATTGAATATAATTTCCTATAGAAGTTAGAATTTCCAATAATTGACTATGGAGTTTCCAAATAAGGCTTATGATACATGTTTTTATCATAATTCGTGATAAACCGTGACAGTTACAAAAGTTTGCAATTCAGATGCGAAACGAAAAAATAGATTGATAAGATCTAATCAAAGACTTGATGGGGTGGTAATGTTCTAGAATGTTCCATAAAGATGCAGTAAGCCTTACTGTATATGTAAATATATATCATTATTATTTTCTTCTTGCATAAATAAACACTTTTTTGAATAATGTATAGTTATATGCTTCAATGCTAAGTACGAAAAAAAAATAAAAGTGAAAAAGTGAAAGGCAGTAGAGAGAGAACTTTAATTGAAAGGCGAGAGGAATCTATTTGTTAGGCATTCCTGAACACTTATGGTTCCTATCCGAATTCCAGCGTGACCACCTAATGCTATATTCGTTATTCTTTTCAGGTGATAATTTCATTCAAATAAAAGTCAAATAAACAGCATTGAACGATGCAAGAAATTTGATAGCTCGTATATTCTAAAATATCGCTATGATAAACATTAACCATCCAAATTGCAATTTTAATTACAAAGTGTGTCATTCCACTTAATCCATTACGCTTCGAAATAAATAATTTTATTATTATTTTCTTTGATACTATAATTTAACTATTACTAATCAGCTAAATAGTAGAAATAATCTATTTATTGATCGGATGGAACGACATTTATCTGATTGAATAGCTTGCCTGGGTTAAACTGACTTGTGTTGTTTTTGTGGATATAGCGAAGTGATAAACTAACCTCGGAATTGTTCATTTGTTCATCACACTTCATCTTTGCATTTCGACTGCAAGACATCATCTTCAACACTGTCAGATTTTTTACTTCTTTTTCCTACTGCTTCAGCATTTGAACAGCTGTTCTGCTTGCATGAAAAAAAGTTGGTAAGGGTGGTTCAGAAGGTTTATCCACATTACCACATATTACAGTTTTCATTCTTTAATTACTTTCATCTTCGTATTGTTGTCGTTGTGTATGCGTCTTTTGCACTTATTTTGATTTCCTGCAAGAGTGACGAAGATATTCTGATGAATTTTTAAACTTCTTACTAGCTAGATCCAATTTTCTTTGAAGCAACTCTAATGGTACCTTTAATCCAGATTGCAGAAGTGAATAGTTGTGGAAATGCGCATTTTCGGGATTGTTCCTGAATTACGGAATTACCGACTCATGAAAATCGGTTTCTGGGGTCATCAACTGTACATTTCGCCATGCTGTACTGATCGCATCCAGATATGGTCCATACATTCGTTTATACCTAACTCTTGGTCAAAATTGTTCGATTTTCCGCTTATCCAGCTTTTCTATTCTTTTTACACCGTATCACCCAATGAACCATACATCTACGCTCTTGTTGTTGCCCTTTTCGTAAGTTCTTGAATTATGAAGCTGTAAAGAGAAAATTGAGCGTGGAAACGTAAGTAGAGGAAAGTTATCGAAAGACTTAAATCCCACTTTGTCCAGGAAGTAATTAAGATTGAGTAACTTGCAAAGTATATAATGTCCCAAGAGTTACAAAGACTCTAAAGATATATTCAGCTTTGAAATATGACTGTCATATATACCAAGGTGTCTAATAGTTTGGTATATATATATATATATGTATATATGCATTTACAGAGTCAAAAAATGATTATTTGCAGGATTGTGATGTACCGCGAATATCGATGTTACGAATATACATGGACAGCGGTGCATGTGATGTATTTAACTTGGATGAAGTATCTGGAGATGAATTTGAGAATAAAGTTTTTCTAGAGAATATTGTACTTGGCTGTGGAAAGCATCAGCTCTACATGTATGAGAGAAGTGTTGTGATGGGGCCAATTCCGTTTTGGAAAATAACATTTCTTGAGGTTTTTTGAATTTCATTAGATGTTATTTCATTAGAAAATGCTATTTCTGAAGGCTCTCTGTTTCAGGACAGTATGACGTTTGTAATCATAAGTGAAACAATTGATGCGGATAAAAATGAGGAGAAGTGTAGTCGTTTTCCGATTGTTTTAGATGGTGATAAAAGGAGAGTATTCAAGCTGCAAGATAATCATAATATTGTTGTTTATGATGGGGAAAGTAATTGTTGGTGCACCTATCCACCATCATTAGATACGCCTACTGATGTAAGTTTTTTTAGGTTCGCATACAATTAAAGAAAAACATGATAAATTGCAAAACTTATATATAATATGATGTCGAATATTGGTCCGTATAGATTTTCTGAATAGCACTCGTGGTGATGATACTAGCTGATTTGATAATGGACTTTAGGTTTCAATTGAGTATTATTCTAGAAACCATCACTAATTACTTAAACTATCAGTCAAAATTAATTCCTTTATTGTTAAATTTTTTAATTAAAAACAATATTGTCTGTTTATAGTTGAATCTGTTACGAGTTAGGGGTATCAGTGAAACGTATGGACGAGCAGTTCACCGAATGGGAGCCGTTGAATCACCTCTTACTTTTTACGTCAGTGAAGGTATCTGCATTGCAAAGGTATTTTTTGTTCATTTGAATAAATCAGATTATTTTAGCTATATTCTTATGTAACACATAATTTATGTTATGTTAAGAAATTTGGATCGAAGTTTACGCTACTGAAACACAGGATAGACGAGCTGGGAAGGTCGAAAGGGAAAGTTAGCGATGCACTATTGAGTATCACTTGGCAATACGTGAGGCATCATGTGATCTGTAGTCTGTAAGTGATGGATAAAAAATTCTTCACTTCACTTCACGTTTCTTATACTCTCGGTTTCTGTCATTTAAATTTCTTCATTTTAAAATTTCTTATCATTTTTCAGATTTTCCGTAACGCATATCATGCTTTTTATCACATTATATTTGACGATGAACAAAAAGTTTACCGTGTAATGCCAGCGGGTAAATATCGTCTTCCCATGCATATTCAATTACGATTCTATGGGGTATTGATATTTGTAGTCTATTACTTTAGTGGTAGTTTTTTTGCTGAATGAATACTCTATATATGTTGTTGGTTCAAGAAAACGGTTCCATTGACTTAAAATATGCGTTAAATTGTACTGAAATATGAAAATGTGTTTCTATGCATATAACTGTATTGGATACAGACATTGACAATTAGTATTGCAATGGGGGCTTGCATGATCCTGTTTTCAAGTCCAGATCTTTGCAAATTAGTCAAATTTATTCTGTAATGATGAGAAGTATTGAAAACAGAATTTCTACAGGCTTGTTCGAAAATGCAATTCGCATTCATATGTTCCACCGGCATAGCATTCGTTCCACTTGAACCAGCAACTTTACGACAGCTATCATTTCTGGCAGTACAAAGGCAGCATTGCAAAATTATTGGTGGCATATGGCTTGGCGGAATTTCCGAACAAATGATTAAAGCTAGTTGTGCGTACAGTGCAACTCGGCAACTTCTCTGATCAGACGTTACTCATTCGGATTTGCAATATATTCGAATGAGTATTTATTAGATCTTCACTACTTGTAAGTCAGCTTTTTTCATTTTCCTGTTGTTTTTAAAGTTTTTTTTATATTCCGTGCAGAATATGCCGGAATTGATACTTTAATTTTTCATTTTTGGTCTATTCGTGTATGTTAGAGAAATATGCTTTGCTTAATAGAAAAGTTTGTAGAAGTAGATTTAAGTTTTCTAAATATGTCTGCTCTCATTATAATATTTTAAATATGTTGGCTATAAAATTGTTAAAAAGAGAGATCATGTTCCTTCAGCATTCAGTATTTCAAGTAGATCCCAAAAGATGTTAAAACAGTAACAAAATCAGTACCTAAAATTGATACGTCAAACGAAAATAAAGGAACTAAAAAATCGAACATTTATTAGATGTCAAGTAGTATATTGGGAAACAAACTATATGTAGCTATGTTCACTGATTTTATGAAGTTCTGATTTGAATAGCAGAAAATAATTGAAATCAAGAAATCTAATGAGATCGATTTTTTAGGAAGATTATCTAATAAGTGATAAGAGGAAAATTTGATGATGCAACGACCAAGAGAGATCATTCAGTGGGAGAAATGAATAAAGATTTGATAAATGTATTTATACTAATATCGTATCCCACTGACGTGAAAAGGCAATCCAATCCTCCAAATAGACGATTTCATCTGAAGTATACATATTGTAAATTTACTCTTTAGCATTCTAAGACAGTGTATGTACTAGCCAGATTAAGTAAATTGTAAGTCGTTCCTACAGGAGTCAGTTTGTCTTTCGTAATCCATTTTTTGGAAATGATTTATTACGTAATAAGCCTACCATTGGTATAAGCTGGTGCGCATTATATTTTGTGATTTTCATCAGTATTGCTTTATTGTAAATGATATAAGTAAATAAATGGATACTCAATAACTAATAATATATGTATTTTTGTGCAATAGGGCAGCTGTTTTCCATGTTTGTTGAATTCACTCAATAAACAAACTCGTGAAAATAAGGCATGTGAAAACAAAGAGGAATTTTTCATTCAGAACACTTATGTCTGTATTGTTCTATTGGATGGAAGGACAATCGCTTATTCTTCTGTTGCAGGCCATTTTCAGTTTTTAATAAGCTGTTATTAGGAGAAAGACTGGAGAAAGAGAGATTCACATGCTGGACATATTTTGATCCTTCCTTGTTAAAGTAGTCGTTTGATGCGGCTGTTGTCCTTGAGCTTTGCTATAACCTATTTTGGTTCAGATATTTTCTTACTTTGTATAAATAGTAAATAGTGCAGAATTTTTCGGCAGTCATCCTTGTGAACCAATTTTGACTTCCGCTTAATGAAGTTTCGAAATGAAAAATTTGTTCTTAATAAAGGATATGCCTATTTTTGCAAAAGTTTAGTAAAGAACCTAATATATTATATATTGTCAACACCTATCTCTTCTTTTAAAGTATATGATGAAGACTGAATGCAACATCTATCGGATATCGTTTCAGTTTGAAATATCCATCAACGAAATTGATTTATGAAACGCTTGTAAAAGAATGGGAGGAGTAGCAAAGTAGCAAAAATTAAAAAACGGAGGAGTAGCAGAAATTAAAGATACTTATAATTTTATGAAATCATTCATATAAAACTTCTTTCTTCTATTTTTATGCTTGAATTTCAATTCTGCACTGATTGAATTAATGCAATTTTCATGCTTGATTCTAGTGAATGAGCTTTTTTGTGTGTTATGCATTCTTCGATGTATTCTTCTCTGACATCACGACAACTGCTACCTTTCAGTACTAAAGATATTCCTCAGAAAGAATCAGTAGTGCAGAATGCAGAAGTTACATTGTTGGGGATTAATATCACATTCAGGTTGCCAATTTAAATGAAATAACGGAATAATTTACTTATTTCCTATTATTCTATGAGTAGAAAAATAAATATGCAGGTACTTATTTCAGATCTAAAAGGGTACAATTTATTGTGCTTTGTTGTGCAGTATTCGTTTTCTACGTAACTTATGGTTTTGTCCAGGTTTTTCATTCAGATCTCTTTTTATATTTCTTTATTCATAAATTTTAAATTCTTCCTGAAAGTTGTGTTTCTGAATCTAAGAAGGAAGTCTTCCAGTTATTCATAAGTTACTGTTTTTTTTTTCAGGAATTAATATTTAAAGTGGATGGTATGGAATCATACGGATGGCACTTAACATTGATTCAATTTTTGATCTATTCCATAACAGCGTTATTGGAAAGTTTTTATTACGCTGTGATAAATCGACGGTAAGCTATGATATTTCCCACATTTGTGCCCCTTGTTGATGATCATTTTTGGTGAACTTATTTTATAGAAATCTGAAAAAAATTAGGCGTAGGAAATTTGAACTTTCTTTTAAATAAGACAAGAGTGAAACGAAAAAAATAAGATAAGGAAAAAGAATGGACGGAGTATTGGTCAAAATCATTTGAAATTTTCACCATAGCTTTTTCTTTGAAATGGATCATTTAACAGTATCAGTATAGCAGTTTTGATAGTCAGAGATGAATAATCGAGAATAGAAAGGAATGAGTTATTACGAGATAAATTCCTTCATCAAATTACACTCTAACTTAATCTTTACAGTCAAGAAGATAAAGCGACTGATAAATGATATGCATGTTTATTAAAATTAACCATTCGAAAACTTTTATTTGAAACGGGAATGAATATATGCAAACCTTAATTAATTCTATTTTCTGTATTGTCCTTACTAAAAATAGTTCTTAGAACTGTTGCTGATAAAGGATCATTATTGATAATGTACCTGATCCTTTTCAGTAATATATCTGTAATATTAAATACAGAGGTATTGTAGAGAAGTTATCCCAGTAAATGTCATCAAATCATTCCATTTGATGCTTTTTAACATGCGGATGTAAGACGTAGTTGACTAGTATTAGCGCAAGTTTTTGTCAGAGTTCATCTCAAAAATTCTAGTAATTTCTTGGAGTCTCAAAATTTCATATAGTAGAACCTGCAGGGAATAAATTGCCTATCTTGATTAATTCTTCTCACTTTTCTGGATATAAAAATGAATAACTGGAACTGTTGTTTATCCTTTTGACAGTAATCAGTTTACTGCTTTTACTGCCGGCTTAAATTTCTAGTTTGGTTTAACGCTCAATTTTCAAACTCAACACGTGTTGAAAATAGCATGCTCTTCCACGGTTAGATGCTATTTTTTCTTTTTTGTGCGTTTAATGTTTTTTTAAACGTTGAATAACGTCTGATTTTTACATTTACATTATCTTCAGGGAAAACAACTATCTAACATAATGAGCTGGTATTACGATGTAAATACTTTTAAAAAATGAAGGAAAGAATGTAAAAGCGATTATTGTTAATTAGAATGTCATGTTGTAGGAGAATTCCAATATTCATTCATTTACAAATAGCGACACTCACTGTGGGTGCAATGGGTTTCTCGAATGTTGCTGTGGGCTATTTGAATTACCCGACCCAAGTAATTTTCAAATGTTGTAAGTTGGTACCTGTTTTAATCGGTGGAATTATTATTCAAGGTGAAACCTTTTGAATTTAAATTTTCAGTTGATTTAATTTTATTAGGTATATATGTATGAAAATATTAGTGTAACATAAGAACTTATAAACAATGGGATTGAATAATCTCATATATGTATATGTATATATTTCAGGGAAGCGATATTCATTCATCGATTTTGCAGCAGCATTCTTGATGAGCTTCGGTCTCATTATTTTTATCTTAGGTGATAGTGTGATATCTCCAATGTTTAATCCTTTTGGTTATGTGATGATTTCAATTGCTTTACTTTTTGATGCTATAATTGGTAACGTTCAGGAGAAATCGTTGCACACTTACAAAGCTACCACTAATGAAATGGTTAGTCTTTATTTTGCCAACAATTTATCGTTACTCACAAAATTAGGCGTTTAACTTAGTATGTTATGAGAGCAGCAATTCTTGAATCGAGACATTACGTTTCCGGAAATTCAGAATCAGTGGTTTCTTTGTCACTGAAGAAGATCTTCAATAAGACTTTGTCGTGTTCTTCCATCGGGTTCTTCCATCGGCTATATTACAATTAATCTATCTTGTCAATGAAGAAAATGTAAAAAGCATTCTCTTTACAATTGTAATTCTTGCACACAGAATACAGAAATTACAACTTCGAAAACTTGAATCGCAAAGATAATATAAAGAATCTGTAGTAATCCGTATTAAGATATCTTTCAAAATATGGGGTTTAATTTGTTTAGGATGATACCTCTGGAAAGGACTTTTAAAATAGTTTTAAAATTTTTGATCTTTTTAGATTCTGTACTCATATTCCATTGGATTTATGTATATTTTGTTGGGATTGATGATTTATGGTAATTTTTTGGACGGACTGTACTTCTTCTCTAAGGTTACTTCTTTTTTTTGGCATCTCTCACTTTATTTCCAAAATGGAAAGTGTTATGCATGGAGCGTGAAAATCGCACAAAAGATGGCAATTATTACGCCATTAAACAAAATATTCCAGGATTTTAATATAAAACAGTATGTTGTGCTGAAAAATGTACTTATCGATTGATTTTCAAGATAAGCATTTTTTAAAGTTAGGAGAAGCTTGCACAGTATTTTATATGATAGTATAAATAAATTGGTATCATATGTTCTCAAAAGTAAGATCTAATCGGGAAATAAGAAGCCCTAACTTGATTTTTCAAAATAACGGTGATAAAAAATCGGCCTCATAGTTGATGAGCCGATGTATTTACTGTATTGATGCGATATATTTATTGCATTATGAAATGATAGTATATAATTAAATACAAATACTATTATTGGCATTACAGTTTCTGATAGACATGCATGACAATTTCGATGAGATAAATATATGAGATTTTGTTTGAAGTGAAATTAATCCAAAACTAGGTTTTATTTTAAAGAAATATAATGATCGTTTATATAGCCCCGAGTTTTTTTGTCTTTTTTAAATCACATTCTGAGATTTCCTAATCATCAAGCATTAATATTAAATTTTTCAGCATCCGCTGCAAACATATGGTTACGGTATACTGTTTTCCATATCTGGTTACCTTGGTCTTAATGTAGTACTAAGCTTAGTACGTACTCAAGGAGCACTTACTGCTGTTACCATTACAACTGCTCGGAAGGCAATCACGATCATCCTATCATTCCTATTCTTTTCAAAACCGTTTGTTACTCAGTACTTTTGGGGTGCCCTACTAATATTAATAGCTGTTTATCTTAATCTTTATAGTAAGAATCGCGCAAGTTGGGAATTAATTGTTAAGGACTTTATTCAACATTTATGTGCTACGTATAATGCCAAAAACTTGAAGTCTCACTCTATCGATCCAATCTGAGTTTGTTGTTAATATTAGAAGTGTTTCATTTATAATGAGCGCACTCTTCTTTTTTGATCTTTACAATAAGAATAACTTATAAATATAAGAATAACTTAAGCTCGGGATCGATTATTAAGGGCTTCATTGAACACTAGCATAAAACATTTCACATTTTGTTTTATCTGTTCAATAGATTACAAGAAAGTATAATGAATATCATCGAAAAATCGAAACCCCGCCATTCAACCAAATCGATTTGTTTCAAAAACCAATAGGAAAATCAGACCAAACAACCCGATTCTAAATATGGAGGAAGCATGGGTATCTTGGAAGTTTTGTTTACTATACGGAAACCATATTATTGTTCGATCGATCGGATAGTTCCGGACATTTCAGCGAAACAAGATAACAAAACCCAAAACGCAGGATCGAGCTAAGTTGCCGATATTAAAAAAGATTTCGCTGAATAATTTTGGGAAGAAATCTTGAATATCAATCTTGTGAAACTTGGCATTCATTGGACACATATTAAAAGTCACAGACCTCAAATGTTCTTTTCAAAAGAATGCAAAAGTGAAAACATGTTTAGAAGCACGATTTATCACTTGCATTTACCGTTAATCTATTGTCATATAATAAATATAAGCAGTAAATTTACAACAAATATATTGAGAATAATATCGCGGAGCGAAAACTCACTCAAGTGTGATCTTTCCTTACAGATCGAGGTGTGCCCAGTGGTCGTGGGGTCTTAGGCATCATTGATTGGGCGGGCACAACATTCCCTTCCTCGTTCGCTGGATGTATCACAATTTTTGGTTTATCTTCGTCACCTTCATACACCTGAAAATATTAACTTCTGTACATTAATATGGTGCCGCAACCCTAAATACTCCATTGGTCAACCAGTAATAATGGAAACGAATTTGTTAAAACAACATCAACGAGGAAAAAGGAAAAACAAGCCTCGAAGGTGTCGTCAACAGTAAGTGCAGCAAGTTTTGCCATTAAGTCGAAATTGCATACAACTGGGGCCATTTCGTGACTTTGTTCCCAACCAACCGGTGGTGAAGCTGGTGGTGAAATCAAGAATTGTTTCTCCAACGGCGGTAATTTCAGTAACCCGTCATCAGATGCATCCCGCAATCGAATTCTCTATAAAACTGAAACAGTTAGGAAGACAGAAAATTTTTCAAATTGATTTACGAAGTGTATCAAAATATTTGCTAAACTAACATAATACGAAACCTTAGTTACAGCAGGCTGTAATATAAAGATATTAAATACTTCATCACGGAGTCTGAAAAAAATTGAATTTTCAAACAAAGGTATCTGAAAATCTCTCTCATCGGAATACAGAGGCAACACAGGTCCCGTGATGTCACTTATATTTTCTCATATTTGAAGCGAATTAAGAAGGCATTTCCGTGCCGTGATAAGTTAGAACTAAGACAAACAATCAATAATGTAGTAACCAAAGCTTTTTTTTTTCATTTCGATGACTGATATCTTTTTAATAAACTATTATTTAATCCTATGTCATTAATAAGAAATATTTTGAAATGCATTATCTAACAGTCTATGAATTCATCAAATGAAAATAGTACCTGAGCGAAAAATGATTTTAAAATTGTTCCATTGAACGATAAATGTTGTGTGAGCAGCTTTGCAGCGGTTGCACTTTCTGGTTTTTCGAAAATAATTCGAACCCGTCGAAAACTTCGCAGAAAATCGAAGTGACAACCGGATTCGATCTGGGTGAACAAATCAGAGAAATTAGCCTTCTGTTGGTCGATCGAAAATACCTGAAAAAGCTTTTATGAATTACTATGAGAGAGAATGGAAATCAATAGAAGCACCAATGAAAATAAAGAATATCCATGAAGATGCTATCTTAATTCACAGAACTCGGTATTAAAATGTGAAGCATTCCTCATGCGAGGTATGGACATCAGACTGTTAAATTTCCCGTTTAATTATTCTGCAAACTTGCATTAGTAGCTAACAGTTTGGTCGTTCATCAGTTATTTTCTGGATGACCTATCGAATATACCCATTAATATCATAATGATATTCAGTAGAAAAGTTTAATAAAGTGAGAGTATATTTAAGAGTCAAAATTCCATATAACGAAAAAAAAGAAACCTCAACTGGTACATTGGTGACTATAATTGCATTCGGTAAATCTTCCTCATATTCGATATTCTGCAACTTCTCATGCAAATCATCGGAAAGCATTTCAAGTTAGCCCCATGAACGTAATATATGCGTTACTTCTCTTTTCATTTATTTTTTTAAAAACAGAATCTGAAAGGAAATGCTTAATAGATACGTAACACGCAATTCATAAAAATTTCATTAAAAAAATTCACAAAAAAGCGATCACTTATTTCTTCATCCTTTCTTCCTTAATTTTACTATTCTCCACCTCATGTGAAATATTCCAGAACGTCAATATGCCATAGTTCTCGATTCAAATTCCCTTACAAAACTTTTTATATTTTAATATATTGGTCAAATTTTACCGAAAGAAAAAAAAACTCGAATATACAAAGTTGAATCATTCTTCTTCAGATTTTAATCTTCAAAACACAAACTTTTGAAATTAAAAAATCTTTGAAAATGACTTTTCCAGGATATTTTATTTCCTTAATCGCAGTGTTTCTTATTACGGTTGGTGAGAAAGAGAAATCGGACATGGTTGATTGACATTCACCTTAATGACGCAGTGGACTTCTTCCCGCCCCTCCCCTTCCTGCGATATACTAATTCAGGGCAAAAATAGCAACGAATCCACGAGCTCGCGTCGTACACCGCCTTAATTCAGGCTTTTTTGCGCCAATTTAAAGGCAGAGGAAAGTGCAGTGAACATACTTTGCGCTATTTTCAACCAATCAGCAGCTACGTGCACAAAATGAAATGCACTTAGTGCTTATTGAGCTAACAGCTAACGACACAGACAGACGCGAAGACATGTGCGCACATACATATATGTCGCAGTCGTAGAGATGTGTCAGTACACAGGGATGACATGGATCATCCTGAAGAATCACTTGGCTTCTCGATGTTACGCAATAGAAATTTGGGCCAGTGGGAATACAGTCTAGAAAATCTATTTTCAGAAAAAAAAAATCGTTGTCATCTGATTAATGCAAATATGTTTGGCTTTCTGTCGAAGACATATTTGCACCAATCAGATGACAACGATTTTTTGACTCAGTAAGCTGTTAGTGATAGAAATTGAATTTGGAGATAAAAGAGTGTTGTGTATTCTTTGTTTTTAAATTTCTGTGTTCTCTAATTTAGCCAGGAAGAGCCAAAGAAACAGTCGACAGTTCCGCTTAGTCCATTCGATAATTTTCCATCCAACAGTAGATGATTTGAATCAATGGAACAGTCAGGCCCTGATTGCCTTTTCATATGTCAGTTATCGTTTGCATTCTTAAGAGCAGGTAAACTGAGGGGAATCATTTACGAGATTGATCCAATTAATTTGTAACCTTAATGGCAACTAAAAATGTGAGGCTTTTAAATTTTTAATCATATTTACTAATTTCCGGATTAAAAAGTCCATCTCGACAGGTATTCTTACTACACGACAAAACAAATATTCAAATCGGATCAGATCACGCTTTTACAGCATATGTGAAATGGTATATCAGTTATCACTCGTAATGGCCGCAGCACTTCTCCGTAATCAGTATTCATTACGAATCCAGCCGGACACTTGCCCACTAATACCAAGCATATATCATCCTCGTCCAGTATCGCTGTAAAATTTGCATGAAAGAATATATATTTAACAAGTTTGATCTGTCGTACGGCATAAAATGGAAGTTGCGAAACACAATGATGTGCACATAAGATAGGAGAGAGTACCAAAAAGCAGACAGGAGTTGTTTACATTAAAAGAGCATGCTTTTCGTAGTACCTGGTGTTCCTGGAACTCCTGGTGCTCCTTGTGGTCCTGGTGGTCCCTGTGGTCCAGGTGCACCTTGTGGTCCCGCAGATCCTGGCGCTCCTTTTGGTCCTGATTTGCACTTACAATTGGCTTTTCCTTTGAAAAGAAAAGTGTATATATTATAGATATTATTCTGAAACATTTTACTTAAATTATTATCCATAAGCTATCAATCATACCTCATACTACACTATATGAAAACTCAAAAATTGTTCAGAATTATCGAAATTTCAATTATGGTATTGATATTTGTACTTATACCTGTACCTTGATTTTGATTACGATGTATGATTTCATCCTGCATACTCTGCTCTTCTAGCAGTTTATCCAAACGCTGCAAAAAACTTCATCCTAATCATTTTGTAAAAATCAAACAAGAAAAGGCAAATATTCAAAAGATAAATGTCAATTCATAGTATCCATTTTTCCAAAGGATAATATTTTATCTCATCCAAAATATTTATAACATTTTTCAATATCCAGAAAGGATATTTTTCTCTCTCAAAACTTTCTACTATGCTACTACTATTATTATTATTAATGCTATTATTACTGCCATTAGCAAAATAATAATAATTGTCATTATCATCAATATTACTGTTATTATCATTAATATTGCTATTGTCATTATTATGATGATCAGTAAAAATGCATACTCTTTGTAAATTATTGATGATGGCATTTTGCATGTTGACTTGTCTCACTATATTACTGTATTCCATAGACGTATCCAACTCCATCATCACTTCTTGCGCCAAATACATCACTCCATAAATTACAAAGAGTATTTTCGAATTCATTCCTTCTTAAATATCGTAATAATACCTGACTGTGTTTCTGCTAGAACAATATTCTTATGGACATTCTCTCTGCGCATAAATTTACTTATCGAAAAAGCCTTACCTGATCGCACCGGTTTATCAGTCTCATCTATCATTAACCTAACAGTGCTTCATTTTAATTTATTAAGCATGTCACCTTTAAAAATACTTAAGAAGTATCACTCTTTATAACACAAATATATTATTGTATTGCACGGATAAAAATTTTTTATATTAAGCTGTTAAAACATTGTATTTGCACAATTTTCAAAAAAGCGCCCAACTAATTGTTTCAGCTACTGCCTTTGTGATAACAGAAATTTCTACTGCTAATACAAATAAATCTAATCATTAAGTAAACATTATACCTTACAAGTGGAAGTTTCCATTATCAATTTATCTGTCTTCACTGTTACACAGTTCAATGGAAAACAAATTGCCATCAGTGAGAAACCTAACAAAGAGCAAAACTACCTGAATTAGCCATATTTTGTTACATTGAAGAATGTTTTGAAAAAAGAAATATTACAACGTCTGTAAGAAATATAAAGTCTTTCACTGCTTAAATGAATGAAATAGAATAAAATGTATAAAAATAAGAGCAATAAGCAAACACCTGCTTGAAAGATTGATTTATTACTTTAATTTTTGTTTTTCAGATCTTCTCCTAACAGTTATTCATCCTTTCCCTATGTCTTCATTAATTTTTCACTTTCAAAAAGTTTTAGAAGAAATTATGGCGAAAAAAAGACAAGCACAGATATTTTTATCTACTGAATTGCTTACGGAGAATTGTTGAAGTATAAAAATGTCACGTTCTCAAAATATTTTCGCATAATATATACAAACTAATCAAGTTGATATGTTTATACTAAAATATCTTGTTTTTACTTTAGCAATTTTTTATTTTTCGTTTTTGTTGTTTTGTAATATTTTTGTAGGACTGGATTTATTGTTTCAAATAACAAATGAAATATAAAGTTCTAAACATTTTTTTTTTGAAATATAAAGTTTAAACATTTTTAATACTGCCAATGCTACTTGGTAGTTGAATAAACTTTAAAAACAATATAAGGATGCAGTTACAAAAACTCCATCTCATTTCTCTTGGAAGATCGCTTATCTATTTTAGCAAAATAATTAAAAGTTTTAAAATTAAATTTTTTTCAAATAATTTTTAAGGCTGACAAATACAAAAATAAATTACCATAATGTTCTAAAAACGAAACATAATTATAACGTGACGGCGTCAAGGAGAAATCACTCTTTAACCTTTATTTAATAGTGCTATGAACTATTGGAAAAAGTTGCATGTAAATAAAAAACAGTTTTGTATATTAAAAAAAGAGAAATATTTCAGCATTTTAATGAAATAACACGAAATGCACTTACTTGCAACAGATCTGCACCTGAAGTTCCTGTCACACTTCCTGCTTTTCTTTTCACATCACCCAATGAATATTCCTCAAAAACAGTAACTTTCCAGGATCCCATCATAGATATTACTTCGATGGTGAATCAAACAATAAATACAGTAATCTCGATCGACAACTAGCCAACCTATAAAATCAAAACATAATAAACAAAAGTAATTTAGAATTCCATCATTATTTATTCTGAATAATTCGAAAAATATTTCAGAAATGAATTATTCTATTATTATGCTAAAATATATATTCTATGTTAAGTGATAAAATTGGACGGAATACTATTGTTAGCAATTAAATTAGAACTATATTTATTTGCAAATCAGTTCATATTTTTCATTTCATTACTATTTATTCTCCAAGGTACAAGTAAAATACAAGGATGAGGAAAAAAATTTCCTGAATTTTTCCACTTAGCAGATTCTATAGGACAACAGCAATCCATCTGAAAGCTGTGAAGACTATCATGCTTTTTGACCTGGTATATTCTGGCATATCAATATCTCCCTTCTAGCCCCGGCAAATCTTGGGTCATCAGCATTTCTGGTAGCCCAACTGATCCAGCGGAATCTGTAAATTTTTCCTAATAACTGCAATAATTGCAGACTTTCTCTTTCTAGGTTCGTTATTTCCCAATTAATTCTTGTTCATCCTATATTTTCCTCTGTATGTAAAATATTAAAAATTAACGACAAATCTCTACCAGAAGCTTAAAAATGTTTGTTTACTATTTCAACACAATGCTATGGATCATAATTATCGCCGTCACTTTCTGCAAGCATTTCTCACACGCTATCTAATCTCGATTTTCCTTTCTCATCTCGCAACCCAAGCAACAACATCAACCTCAAAATGTCTGGAAATCTCCCACCTGTTTTTATAATTAATTAGAAGTTTATATTACTTTATGTACAGAAATATAAGTACCAGATGTTCTCACAGGTCTTCTCTGAATTCCTAGGTTTTCTTGGTTATCCTTTGATCCAAAAATTCTGTGACTGGTAATTCTACCATATCCTACCATGCACCGGGTTTTCCTATGATACCTGAGAGACTACATTCGTTTGCTTTTCCAAACATAGAATTTTTAATTCAGGATTTACTTTGAAGCTATTGATTTATTAAGTTTATCGTTAAAACGTTCGTTACTGTATATATCAGGTAAATAATTAAATCTTAATTTCTCTTTATTTGTTTCTTTCAGAAGTAAATAACAAATTTTGAGGAAGATTGATTTGTGATTATTGTTAACTAATTTAAAGAAAACAGTAAAATTTTCGAACAATGTCTGATCGTGCCATGAAGTCATAATTAACCGGGATATCTATTGTTAACTTTCATCACGTTTGCTTGCTGGTTGTTACTTTTTTTTCCTCACATTTTCTTCCATATGTTTCAGTCATTTTCTGTACTTTTGTACAAATTCTTTTTTATGAAAATTTTAGACAATTTCTGCCTACTGTTGCATTTGCAAATATAATAAGGATCTGCTTAATTAAGCATGATACTATAATATTCATATCCAGCAATCTTTCATGAAGTTTTGAAATTTTCAGCTGCATTTTATTTGTCATTGTCAACAAGTGCTCTCTAATTGCTTATAAACCGGTGCGTATACTAAATAAATAAAATGAGATTAGTTGACTAATTAATCAACTAATTTAAAAATAGTAAAAGAAGCATTATGATGCTAATGCACCACATGACACTAAAAAAAGATGGTCAGTTGATGCATCTGTCAATTAGTCTTCTATAAAATTTCATAAATGTTTTTGAAAAATTTAAAAACGAAAAAAAAATCATAATACAGATGAAAATCATTTCAACAGTTAATTGATTGAATGGCTCATAAGAGAAATCCTAAAACTATATTTCAAAGATTTATTTTTGTCATTTTCATCCATTCATATAGCAGAAGCGTTTGCAATTCACATAACATGATATTTTGAAATGTCCTAAAAGAAATAATCCTTAATGAATCCAACAGATCTTAATGACAAGTGAAAAATTCAAAGTAAATTAATGACATTCAATAGCATCCATTTAGCATCTTCACCATCAATTCGATGCGGTACTTTCTTTTCACTCTTTTAATTTCAATTCATAGTATTACAAGGTCCATGTTTCGAATTTTCGAGATAGCATCACATGATATGTTGCATTTTTAGTACTATATCTATATTCTTGTGCCTCCAGAATATATAAAAGGAACTATCTACGCTCCCTAATGATGACGTCAAGCAACAGCTGTTACTTGTTGAAGAGTTCCTTACATCAATGTTTTAAAAAAAAACAAAATTTTTTGAACCAAGAGAACCGTAAGAAGTACTAAGCATAGGAAAATGCGTAAGAAGTACTAAGCACAAAATGTTTTCACAGTACGATAAATAAGACATGTAATATTTTCTCTGTAATTGAAACTCTCAACAAAAACAACAGCTTTATTGAATTCTAAACGTTATGAACGATAAAGGAATGATGGTGAGAAAAAAAATTTACGCGAAATTACATATACAATTAAATCATGAAATACCACTATTTTAATTTTTCAAATCGTATATATTAGCATTGTCATACCTTCCCAATCGTTTATCTTCCATTCGAAAGAATTTGCTGTCTATCACTTAAGCCTTAAATTTTAAGCGCATATTTAGAGTTGTACCACGAAAACAATTAGACTTCCATCAGAATGGACAAAGTCCCGAACTTGAACAAGATCCGGAAATAGAAAAAGAGTCAGATCAAAGTTTATGCTGAATAAAGATAACGATTTCAGATAAGATCAGCATATTAAATAGATTCAATACAATTTTATGAAAAGCAAATAAAAGTTGAATCGCTGTTTTTTGTGAAATATTATCGGAACAATCAATTATATGAAATTACGAATGAAGGCTGTTTATATGCTGATTTACTGATGCTCGTTGAATTTCTCGTTCAAAGTAATGTCAGTATTTCGGATCATCTGTCTAGAGTTTTCTATCATACCACGCAGTTTCATCCATACTCCTTCACAACAATGAAACAGAAATTGACTTTTCAACGCCTTTGCAACGTTATATTGTTGGCTGCAAATAATTTCGTTCTATTTTACAAAATTTTTTATCAAATCCAAGCCAAGACACATCACTGCCGAATGAAAGTGGTAAAATTCAGATATTCAAAATATAAAGAGTATGTCCCCAGAAGTTTCAAACAATCTGCAAGGATACCACTATATAAGTTAGGCATTTCCAACGAGTAAATTAAAAGCAAAAACTTATTAGTATTGAAGTCTCTACCTAGAAATAATAAATAACGCTGTTCGATATGCAACGAAGTAACCGAGATGAGATGTACTGAACAAATCAAATATGAGTGCAAAATGATTAAAGCAATAGTAATACTAACAAACTGCTTGCTTACGAAAGTGACTCAATTCTATTTTAATGGCTCATTAAACTGCTCACAGACCACGGATGCTTACTATCATCTTCAACGAAACACTTTGTTAATCATCAACGAAACATTTTGTTAATCAATTCACACATTCACAAAGCAATACGATTATTCAGCATTGAGCTTACTACTACATGTCCTAAATGCCTAATCATTTCACCTAATTACTGCTCAGGTTACATATAATTTTTTCATGCATATAAAAATAAATTACCGAATAATTTTCGCAGCTGCACGATATCTTTTCGTTTGCATCAAACTGATTGAAATATATAATTTACAGCGTGAAATCAGAACTGGATCACCAATATTATTAGCAAGTTGCAGTTGACTATAAGAAATAAGCTCTGCTTTTTCGGCCTACAAAAACTAATCACAAATCAATAATTTTTAAAAAATGTTTTTGAATTGATTATGAAAAGAAATATTGTACAAATACCTTCCTTAGAGAAATATGGTATTGTTTTATTTCAAGGTGAAGTAAGATTTTCGGAAATAAAGTTAACTTACGAAATGCTTATAATAATCACCCATAGCGGACAAAGCACCACCAAAAGTAGATAAAATCCATAATAACTTTTCTAGCTCCAAACCTCTGATATAAATGGCAGAAATCCTGTAGTTCCTGAAAATAATGATAGTAAAGTTTCCAAAACTATTTCCCTTCCTGCTCAAATTTCTAAATTTCTTTTAGGCACTTATCTTGTTATGAATTTGTTTTAAAATTATTTATTCTTACAAATTAATATTAATAAAAGAAATTGACTTCCAGTAACTCCATTCTATCCATGAAATCATAGTAAAAAAAGACAAAATAACATCGCTAACCAAAATTATGCTCACCATTTATAGTCAATTTCACTCATGAACGGGTTGCGGAAGTGAATTACCAAATATACATTCTAAACAGAAATAATGCATAGTCTTTAAAAAAAAATGATTCTGAATTACTAAAAATCTCAAGCAAAGTGTGAAATCCGAAGTTAATTTCTACATGAAATGAGCCGTTCAAAAGTCACTATGATTCTCCGATCTGATAAATTATGGCGTAATACCTGGAGTACACCCAAAATCTTGACCAAATCTTTAAATTACATCCATAAAAATGTGAAGTTTTTACGAACTATGAAACACAGTTACGAATTAAATGATGTGTAGAAGAAAACGAGGTGCAATAATCCTAACTGCTTATATTTCACAATTTAAATTCAATCAATAGGAAACTTACCCCGTTATCTGGAATATTGTAATTTCTCTTCAGAAAACCCAACAGGGCTCGTTTTACATATTCTGTCTGAACGGCATAAAGTAACGATGCCAGAAAATAAGTCGACGTTTTCCATCTCACAATCGATTTGCACCCTGGCAATTCATCATCCAATTTGACATAGCAAACCTGCTGCGGCATTCGTATGTTAAGTAATAAAGTACCACCGATTTTAAACCTCATTGAACATATCTAAAAACCAGCACAAAGTTATAAAAGTGCAAGACAGAATTAAGCAATAAGCGTTTTGAATAGTCAAAAAATCTCGTAAAATTGCTGACCATACAAGTACAGTAAAGCAATGCCTAAAAACTATTAAAAATTGTAATTTTTTTGGTAAGGCCCCAATAAAATTTCAAGATAATGAAATTTTAAAAATGGATCCAGTACTTTTACTGCCAAGTTCATGATAAGGTCCGGAAACAAAACTAGATTTAACATTCTCTCAAATTAATTGTTGTTTTGAAATTTCAAAGTTTTCAATTTCTTTAAATTGCAAAAAAGACATACGGAATATGGATGGAAATCCATCGAAAAAAGGTATCAAGATAGAAGTATAGAACACATATCGTTTGTAAATTTTATTTTTTCAACAACCGTAATTTATTTAAAGTATATGTAAAAAAAGATGGTATTGGAGCACAAATATGAATTTTTTGCGAGCTTTGTTTCGATAATGGAATAATCACTTCTTTCAAATGTATATACATTGGTAGTCGACGAAATGAATTGCCTGAAAAAATGATTAGTGAATATAATCTTACCGAGGAAACGAGACCTCTGGTCCGAATGAGAGTATATGTATTACAATCTATTAGTCTAAATTAATCATCTATCAAAAATTTTATTTAGACAACGTATATATCTAACAAGATAGAAGAATAGGTTTACGCTCTGAGCTTTTCTTAACTGTAATGGTAAATGACAAAGTTAAAGTAAAGAACTTTCTAAATTTGGAAAAAATCATTAAAACTGTACAAGTTTCATGTTAAAAATGTATAATAAAGAGATATTAAATTACACACTGTACTGCAGCTGCACAGAGGAAGAAAAGGAAAATTGAATTACCAGCAATATTTAAATTTTGTAATGCAGTATCCGACAGTCGTGGTGGAATTCCTCTTCCTGCTTCTCGACGACTAAAATTATATTTGATATCACCGATAATAGGACATGCAATGCCAATACCAAGATGAGCGCGTATTTGCTCCGGAACATCTAAAATTCTCGCTTTTAACTTTATCACAACATTTAAAGATAACTGCATATAGGAAATAAACCCATTCCCTAATAAAACAATAGATACCATAATAATTTTGAAACTTTGCTTCATAAACTAATACGGTTTTCTGAATTATTAAAAATTAATATTCAGTTTCATCCTTGAAACAAAACTGTCACGCATGAACTGACTTCGTTGTTCTTTTCGTGACTTAAATTATATTTCATTCCAGTAACCGTTTAGACATGGAAAAATTACCGCGATTGACGACACACTCCATATAACTGGTATGATTTTTACGATCATGCTTGAGAACACGATAATACGTACTTGCTTCCAAAAATGGAGTGCTTTCATTGTTATTGTTTGCACTCAATGGTAACATCTAAATAAATCAAGAAATTCAATAAATTAACCTAACTATTTTATAAAATTCTTCAAAGATTAAAAAGTATGTAAAACATTCAAAAATTAAATAGCTTCACTGTCATCCAATTCCACTTATTATAGGAAGACTCGAATTTATAAAAGCACTTAATCACTCGGATAAGTAACTGCTCCATTTTATATTTATTGCTGTAGTAAAAAATAAAGGATTAAAATCAACCATGTAATTGTTATTTTTCCTCCTACACTTGACAAGCGGAATATTGATAACAGCTTTATGATGCGTAGGTGCCATATTTGTAATAACATGGTAACACTGCTCTATTAATCCATTATCGTACAAAGCTTTTACTTTTTTTTGAGCATTTTCATTCCTGCAAAGAAAAGAAAAATTCAGAATATACCAAATTCCACAGCAGCAATCTTTTTCGAAACTAATCTGCCCAATTTAATCCAAAAAACAAATTTCTTAACAATATTTTTTACTTGGAAATAGGCGCTTTATTTCTAGTTTTTTAAGGTCTAGTATTGAATAAATATACATCTTATTCTACTTACATTTAAAGGAATGAATGACGAGTTAATTAAAAATCGAATAAAAGGAAAAAAGCGGTGGTAATCCGAAAACAATTTCTTTGATGCCATGTAGAAAAGAACAACATTTTTGCCCAAATTTGTTGACAAACTAAAAATAAAAATAAAACAGAAAAAAACAAACTCACTTTGCAAACAATGTTACTCCAGTAACAGATTTTGCAATAGATTTTATAATCCGCAAACAATCCACATGTAGTCCTATCCGAGAAGAAAGTTGGGGAAGAATGCGTAACAATTCGGCTTGATTGCTCGGTGCATTTGCTACGTGCATTTGATATGGCTTATCAAATGCAATAAGTTCCTCTAAACACGTAAATATGTTGAAATATTTTTTAAAACAAGAGTGGTAAACATACAAAATACCGTGATACTTGGAAGGGATAAAAAAGTTAGTATCTTTTACTCTACAGATAATTATGTATAGCAATAAATAACATTAAACTTACCGTCTTCATAAATAATCCGACCAGCCATTACACTAATGAAATCATCGTTATTCATTTTCCATACCGGTAAAATTTCCTCCCATATTTTTTTGAGACCTATGTCTTCGCAAGCCTTTGAGTCCAACATTTCCTGTAACATCAATTTCCTTTCTTAGAACAATGTACTACATACAGAGCCTATGTAGATTTTCTGAATAAGAATGCAATAGCAAGTGATCGATAGTAGAAGCAAATGGGATTATATAAATCATATTATCCTTCACTTGCATTCATTTTACAAATGTAAAAAAAGACATTTTAATTAAAAGACCATCAGTTAATTTGGTGTAATTTGCTGTAACAAACTAAATGTTCAAAGACTGGTTTCCCATAAAAATTTAAATAAAAACTGTCAACCGCTCCCAATCATTTTTTGGAAATTAACTTTGCTCAGCATAAATCAATTTTTCAATAGTTCCGAAGCTAATTTGATGAAAGGCAGGAGTTATTAGTTTTCTTCGGAATAAAATCCAAAAATTACTTGTAATATATCTTACTGCAATAAACAGTTTAACTTTTTAGTTCTATCAATAAAAATTTACGAGTGGTCGAATATTCTCGTCATTCGCATTATTGTCATTACCACCATATCTCGTATTCTCATTTGAATCTCCCACGAAGTCATTTGACGAATCTGATGGTGAATCTAACCTAAAAAAACATTAAAATGCAAATTAATATACTTTCGAAGAAGCTATAAATCCCCGACCAGATTAATTTAAGGCGAATTTCAAGTGAGTAAAAATATCTTCTAGATAAGTCTTCAAGCGTATTTATTTGATGCCAGGACCTCAATTGAACAAATCACCTGATTTACATTTTTAAACGCAAGATATTTCTTTTCTAAACAAAAAAATCAGTAAAATCCTGCATAATACTACGATCAATTCTAAGAATCAATTCTCTACTTAGATTTCGCTCTGAAATACTTACTGCTAAATCCTTTACAAGATATAATCTCCAAAAATATCAATACTATTCCAAACATTGGCAATAAAAGTTATTTTCAGCTATCATGTAATCAAGGAAGCACTGAAAGTTGATGTGATTAACTTCATTAACAGCAAATATTTGTACTTTCTTCACAGACTTTGTCACAAATGAATCATTAATGCCACAAAATGTTTGTCCCACTATTTTTTAAAAAATGTGCCTAGCTTAGGCAACATCTCGGCAACTCTTCTTAGTTTCCACAAACATTAGCCAAAAATTATAGTAACTTTTATTCTCAGTTTCCATAAACATTAACCAAAAACTATGGCAACTTTTATTTCGTTCAGTGCAGATCGATTGCTTAACAAATCACCGAAATACAATATACCAATATAGTCGATGCCAGATGTATCAAATACAGTATGATTAATTTTATTTTCTTCTCTACCAACCCCGATATTCTCAAAATCACCAAAATACGAATCGATGTAGTCGATACCAGAGGTATCAATAAATTGTGCTTGCAACTACCTGAACCTCCAACCATTTCACGTTTCGATCCAGATAAAATCGGTTTGAAAAGAAGTGTTTAAGCAAAATCTTGACCCGAAATAAGCTGACCTCTGGTCTGAAACAACACTTTGTTTATTGGAAGCTTTGCGATATCTTTTTTCTGTCGTTCTTGATCGTAGCATTACTGCAGCTTCCATATGACGTGGAAGAGGTGTTTCTGTAGCGTTGTGAATGCCAAAAAAATCATCCTTCTCGTCCATTTTATGCTTCTTTCCCTTATTATATTCTTCCTAAACACATAAAACTACTATATTAAAGAAACTCACATTTACGGTAAATTTCTCTCGTGAACAAAAACAGCATGAAAAAATAATATTAAATGGACAATGAACCACTTACGCCATAAGAGAATTAACAAAACTGTATTTGGGATTAATAATTAATTTCGCAAAAACACGAGTAACAATGACAACAATAATATTAAATTATTAACATATCACCAACAAAAACAAAAAAAAGAAAGTCAATTAACAATAAACAAATGCACTTTCTAGATATGTTTTCCTTTATCATAGGCTAATCAATCGCTAGTAAGCTCACAAATTGATTAACTTGCTGGATTGCTCAAAACTCTTTGTCTTCAACCAAAATGGAGCACATAATTCTTAATTCTCTTAGATTTTTCAAGAATATGTTTATTGTGGTTTTTTCGCATCCTTATAAAGGTTCTAGTTAGAACCCTGACAAAATATATCAGTAACTGAAAGCAACAAACTAAATCGATCATTTTATAACTTCATAGCCCAACCGCTTTGGCACAACAGAAAGTGCTTCAGTCCAGTTTCTTGAGTACACATAACGCACAAGAATTTCTACAACTTGATTAATTGTAAGCATCATATTAAATGTCCCACTGTCACGTCGATGAAGAAATTCCTGTATCGGTAATCGTCGAGCATCCAAACCTAATTCTTCTGCAAGCACCATACAAAAGCTAAGTTATGAGTTTAAATTTCCCTATATTCATTAAAATATCTACCTAGACGAGGTAAAACTAAGAGAGCAGCTATCAACTACGGAATCAGAACTGTTGGACAAGGAACAACAATCATGAAAATAATTCATACTCAAATATTTAACTGCAAAATAAAAGTAAATAACGGAAAAACACCTGCTCTATAATATGACAACGATCCAACTCCAGTTTCATCGACGAGGCCACCAATAACATATACTTCGTCAGGTTTCACATCTAACAATGCATTAAGGTGCGAATCTGGACTCAAATACACCATATGGCACTCCGTAACAAACTGAAATTTTTAAAAAGAAAAAAATACTACTGCTTATATGGAAACACAGCAAATCACTTTCACAACTTACTAAAATAAAATTAATTTTTGTACAGAAAAACAAAAGAAACGTAATATGTGACGCAAATAAATGGTTAATAGAAGCACAAAAACAGTTCCTGTATGATATAAAACATCGATGGGATACATTACCACAACTGATTTCTACTTTTAAATTAGCGACTTCTTGAAATATTTGAGTTCAGAATGAAAGAATATGAAGATCATAGAATAAAAAATAAAAATTGAGATATAAATATTGCACTTTTATTTAAATCAAGCAATTATCAACAACTTCGGCTTTACCAAAAATTTAACAGTCAAACATTTATGCATTTAACTGTTGAATTTTGATAAACTTGAAACATGCTGTGAATCTTACGTCATTTATACTTCTGTCAGAAATGATCCAATCAAAATTATCAAAACCAGACATTTTCTGACGTCCTTCGCACAAAAAGCGTTCATCTGGTGAAAGAAGGGTAACCTGCAAACCGGGACTCCTGAAAATTTAACTTATCCGACAATTCTATTTATTGAATGAAGCTATTCATTTAGTTTCTATTCACAACTATAGTATTATAAATTTGACAAGGCTTCGTGAGTCCGGGAGTGAAAGGCCTCTTTGATTTAAATTCTACCTGACTGTTTTATATCACTAATTGCATATTAACGCACGTATATGCATGCGCATGTATGTACTGTTGTACGTCGTATAACATACGTACGATACAAATGCTATAAATTTATTTACACTATGCTATAAATATATTTTACACTTTATTTACACATTTTCTTTAGTTGATGACTTAGTGTGAGTATAAAGGAAAACTTTCTATTACATTAGGAAATCTATCGCCATACAATCTAGTGTGAAAAGAAATATTGTGTCTCAAATCATAAGCCATTACTCCATCAAGCCTTACTCATAATTTTGAATTATTTAAATTACCAAAACATCTTTTCAAATCGACTTTTTCTAAGGCATCCACAACAAAATAAAAAAAAACCGAACTTCTTTTGGAGACCCCAAACACGACCCATCTGTCGAACCAATTTACTTAGTTCTTTATCACTCATACGTTGCGCAAATCCGAAATCGATGTATACTTGCAGAACAAAACTGAGCGGTTCCCTAACCACCAAATTTTTTGCTTGATTTTTACGGCGTCGACGCCTTTCCTTAGATCTATTTAATCGTCGCCTTTCAATAACTCTAAATTATAATAGCCAAATACGAAATAATATTGGCAATATCAACTGTATGATCAATGAGTTAATTATTCACAACTGAACGCTATATTTGGAGAGAACTTATCCCCTATAAAAAAATGATTATGCATATCAGTGAAATATTTCAACATTATACTTCAGCACAAAGTTTTTATTTTACGTTTCATGAAATCAAATCTTTGACCCTTACCTCATTATCTATTTTTTTTTTGTTAGTTTTCCAGTCTCTCATTCTTTCCTGTTCATAGGAAAGCGTAATAAAATAATATGAACGCAAAGGCCGAGAATTCTCGGGAGAAAAATAAGCCAAGATATAAAATTCAAAATTCATGAATGGCCTTCCACTAACTCTGTGCTGCTAAAGATTTTAACATCTTTCACGTTTCACATGAAGAATTCTGAATTCCTTATTTTCAAAATAATTTTACTTGCCTAGATAAATCATCAAAACGTTTTCATAATCTTACCTCATATAGCGTGCTTGTTTACAATAAGTTTTATTTATGTGAGATCTGTTCTTGGATTGATGATCGTCCGATTCACAACCCACTACCATCATTCCTTCTTCTAACGCATCCAGTAATTCTGCAAAACATTCCATATCTCCTAAAAAAAAGAAATATCCTTAACCATTTACTACTGCGTTCAGATGAATATTTCATAAAACGCTCAAATGTCAAATCTTTGTTTATTCCACAGTTCAAGTTAATAAATGCAAAAAATGATTTTTCTAAGGAATGATTACAAAAAGGAAAAATTAAAAATGCTTGGTAGAATTGGGATATTTAAATTTTAGTATAGCAAGAGACAAAGACAAACAGTTAGATTATCAAAATGACTAGCTACAGTTATATTATATAGATACTTTCTGTTTAATTCCTTTCCAGTTCAAACATCATCTATTATATTTCATACTATTATATTATAACTGTAGCTAGTTGTTTAAAGCAATTTCAGATTAAAACAAGATGGGAGCAGAAATAAAATATGAGAAAACAAATGTACGAAGGAAAATAGCTGTGATTTCAGAATTGCCAACAGTTTAGCAATGAGACGAAAGTTTTCACAATCATCCATTCACTTTAGAATACAAACCAAAAGTCGTAGCAGATCGAGATAAGACTTTTTTTTACGGACGGTTTGGTTTATCAGTAACAGAACAGAATGAAAATATTAATTTCAAGAAATGAATGAATAGTTGCCGGAGGGAGTATGTTGGCTTGCAGTTGAAGATTGAGAGGTATGGGACTGTTTCTCTAGTAGAGTTCAAAATTAGCACACCTTTCCTTATCATGTCTTTCTATTTATTCTGTAATATTCCTCTAACTTTGTCGTAGAAATCATGAAATAGATTTAAATTATCTATCAGTTCATCTTTATAAAACTAACAAATCTATTAAAAATAGATATTCAAAATGGAGCACTCATAATAATAAGGAATTGTTAAAAAGAAATGATGAAAGGATTCCAAATTTTATTTTAATTTCAAAAGAATTTATTTTACTGGAATAACAGTCATATATTATGTTCTTTGATCAGAAACGGAGTATCCATAATGATAAGGCTAATGCTTTTCTTCAGTAGAGAATTTCTCAATTTATTTTGACAGGTATATGGGAATTCTGTGAAAATATTTTTGTGATATTGTGAGAGAGAATTGAGTGGAACTGCTTGATTATTTAAAGCCATATTATTCCTAAATAATATGTTGTAATACATCGTTTATCGATCAGTTCAATGTTTCATTCATTCATGCATTCCTTACTTCACTTCAATATCCATCTCTTATGGGATAAGGCGATTAAATGGAAGACATTGCATTACTATCGAAATTGTTCAAATATCTGTGCCCCTTTATGGCTTGCAGCAAAAAAAAAATGAAAATAAAATGAACAGATAAAGTATATAAAGTTAATTAGTAACACTTCGAGTTTATGCATACTACGTATGCGCATGTGTGAATGTTCGGCGAGCAGTTGCAGTTAAGAATGTAAAAGAGATAAATGGAGCTCATATTTACTTATCACAGCTCAGTTAGTTCGTTGGATATCGAGCACATTCATATGTCTATAGTGAGTAGTTGTCCAATAAGCGTCACGTCATATTCCCTTATAACTTATGATACCTGTCTCGTCAGGCCTGCTCCCTTAATTTCTGCACGCAAACACATATGCACACACGCACACACACATACACACACACACACACACA
>UPTC01000393.1:0-40499 GCA_900537255.1 Acanthocheilonema viteae
ATTTCATTTATTTATTTGGTTTCATTTGGTTTTTGTTGTTAACACATCACAGTTATCATCTATTTCTGCCACACATATCTGATTTTCTAATCACAGTAATATGTTTGGACTTCTTATCGACTGATAACAATTGCCGTTTGTGTTGTTATTTAAATTTTTAAGAGCGATAACGAGAAGGGATGAAATTCGTTGTTGATGACTTTTTATGTGGATTGGGTGGATGGATGTGAGAAAGGCAAAAGATTGATTACTTGTCTGAAGGAGAGAACGAGTAATAGTGTCCAGTTATCGGTAATTTATCGTTGATACTTAGGTCCATCAGAAATTAGGTCAGACAGACAAAAGGAGAGAAATGGAGAGAAAAGAGGGATCTGGATAACTTCGATATTTATAATTTAAAAACAATCACTTCATTCGTTTTTTTATAAGGAGTAATAATTTTCGGAAGTTTAGAAAGATTTATCTTGGAGTGATAAAAATTTTCATTTTTATTCTGCTTTTTAAAAAATCAAGATCGCAAAAATAAGAAAAAGGAACTGTAAAAGACTGACACATTAAAAAGCAGAGAAATTTTGAAAGGGGAAAAATGTAATGTCAAGAAAAAATAGATGAACAAAAAGGTAGAAAATGGAAACAAGTGCTTTGAATTAAAAAAATTGACACCGAAAGTTGAAAATAAATTAATCCAAGAATTAAAAAAAAAAAACAAACAAGGAGATTGCACAGCTTTTGCGCTTTTTTCCATTTGATACGAAAAATTATGCGATTATAGAGAATATTAAAAAGATATTGGTTAGGTGGATATAACTGTGAAATGTACAAACGACTATTGTTGGTGTACTTGACAAAAAAAGATGTCACAGCCAATTTCATGACATTTCATTTTCTTAACAAGCGACATTTCTTTTTTTTTCTTAACTAAATATGACAGTTTCTTTACACATATTCAACCACAATCGTGAATATGTAGCTCTTCACATAAAAGGGGATGAATTGAAAATGAATTGAAAAGAGGGATGTGAAGAATAGATGGAATAAAATGAAATGTGTTCAAGAGAGCTGAGTAATGATATCATTTTTGTAATAGAAAGTAAGTGATTGTGGAAATGAAATGTTTTTTATTACTGTCATAATGAAACAGCTGGTAAAATGATGGAATTGGAAGGAATGTAATAATAATCGTTTCCTATTATTATACTAACATTTTGCAACAATAAAAAGTTCTTTAACCACTTCTTTAAAATTTTCTTTTTTGTTTCCATTTTGAATTATATGCAATTTGTATTGTTGGAGGAAATGTTTCTTTTGCTAAGAGAATATGTTTGTTTTTTTCTGTATTTACAGGAATTATTTGGACGTTGAGAATAGAAATGAGCTAATCTGAGATGAAAATTTCATTTGTGTAAATGAGCCAAATTACAGCGACAAGGATACTCAGTGCATTGAAGTCATTACCACAACATAACCGACGCTGTTTTTGACTACAAAAGGGAACTAACTGTGCACTGATTTTAGTAAGCGAAAAATTATCAGTAAATTATTACTTTATATGCTAGATTTGTCCATTTCCGTACAATTATGTATATTATTTTTGATTTTTGATTTCCGTATAATTGTACATATTATAGTTTAAAATATTATCATTTCATATAATTAAAAAATACTATCACTTCTCGCAATTGATTGCATGTTTCACTAATAAAGTCAAATTTCAGTTCCATTAATAATTAAACTCTTTCAGTTGCTAATCGACGCTGAAGTGACCAGCAGAGCAAAACATTTAGGTTTAAAAAATTGCTCCTTCTATAAAGTTGTTTACATGGTGTACTGCACACAGAATGTGGTAGTGCCCAGAAATTTCTTATTAATAGCTTATCTTTCCTTTATCGTTAAGTAATGCTCGAAAGTTTCTAAATTGATTTAAATTCTATAGTTCTTATGTTTATCTTCCAGAAATTCCAAAAAATAAAGAATATCTTTCCGTAATATTTCTTGAATCGATGATATTTTGTTAATCCCCAGGCACTTATACCGGTCGCTCTATTAATGGTCAATAAATTTAATTGATTTAGGAAATATTATCCAAGTTTGGTTTGATGTTGTGGCGAAGATTTTGGAAGGGCAAATATTTCGATGCTCTATTGCTAAAAAACCAATGAATATAACTGTTAACTACATTTTCATACCATACTCATTTTCAGCTAAAAAATGGCTTATAAGAAATGGTGTACTGTTGTAGAATTTTTATAGCATTATATATTTGGAAGGAAAAGTGTAAAATTTGCATAAATTTGTCATTCATATCTGCTAAATGAATAAATTATGATGTACGTGCAGTTAAACAAGTTTTACTTTGTAAAGTTTCCACTTCATTAATACTAACTGCAATGTTAAATGTCATAATTTTTCCTTCTGATAACTTGTACGACGGATATTTTTTTCATGGCAGAATGCTTCCTTATTTTGAATAACTTCTTTTGATTCATACTTCTTAATATACTCTCACTCTCTTCATCCACTACTAAGAATTCAAAAAAAATAGGAAACTTTAGAATGATTATTGTAGCGCGTTTAAATGTGAAATGAAAAATTTTGTTATCTCAATCTGTATCATTTTTTCATCAGACGAAATTCAATATTGCTGAAGATTGAAATACTTGATAGACAATGATTGTGTTAGTTAGTTTGGAGTGGCACATTTAGTTTGGTTCTTTAAAAAGTTTTTGTTTTGCTCCATGAAACAATATTGCACCGTCATATTCGTAGCAATTGAAGAGTTTGCTGACAAATAATCTTATCATAAAATCTGTTGATTAAACTCGTTTGTCTGTCTGTTATGCTAGAATAATATTTATGGTATTTGTTTATATAGTTTTTATTTTCTCCCTTAATCAACAATGCAAAGAGTGGGAAAAAGGTTTTAAAATTTCTACATGAACTTGCCATATGTTGTCCTCGTTTTCTCTTTGCTTACTGTCAATTTTTTTGTTTGTTTAAATTTGCTTGTTTTTTCCATTATAAATCAAATTCAAGCAATTAATTTAATAATTCATATTGAACTCCTCATACATATGGTTGAAGTTTGATTCTCGATGGTGAGCTTTTTTTATGTAATTTCTCAAATTAAATTTATTTGAAACAATTATTTCTGGGACTATTTACCTAATTTCGGAGTTTTATTGTTTTTTCATGTTTGAGTTTGCATTTTTTTGCTAAATTCCATAGAAGTATTAAACTTTTAAATGTCTAAATTACTGCAATCTGGACCACTGCAACTGCATTTGTAATATATCTCTCATCTTTTTTCTCATGCAGCAGTAATAATTTTAATGGATTAAAATCAAATCATTTTCATACACATAAATCCTGTCACTAATGCATATGTAATTCGTTTTGCGGCATTGGCTATATTTTCCTCTTAATAATTAAATCCTGTCAGGTGCACAATTTTCAATAACTTCGAAATTTTCGAATTTAATAAAGTGTGAAGGACTTATTTGATCGTGATTGCAATAAAGAGTGTATATATTATATGTATTATAAAGTTCAACATATTTTTGACATATTGTCATTCTGTTGTTTCCACTCTTTCATTACATATAAACAAGGTGGAAAAAGAAAAGAAGGAAAAGCATAAGAGTTTACACGAAATTGAAAGTGTATCGGAGGTCAGTTATCATTTTTCTTTTCTGCTGATATGTTTAGCTTTATCACTTTACCAGTTTTATCACTAAACAGAAATGGAGCGTAAGGTAAATTCATTTTTTGACACATTTTACAAGTTTGTTTTCATTTATAGTTTAAAATCTCGAAAAACTGACAATTCGTTAAAATTTGTACCTTTTTTTTGTGCGTTTGTTACTTTTATCATATTTGTCTCAGTTCAGTTTATAATAGTAAATATCGAATTTTAATTTTGCCTTGTGATTTTCAGTAGGAAATGGCTTAGTGTGAAATTATTCGAAGTTAGGAATAAGTGAACGTAAGATTATCATTATGCAGAAATGTAAGATTTTTTTAAAGTAATATGTAATGTACTTAATATAAAATGCCTCTATCATCCAAATAATTGATTGGTTGAATAGTAGGAATTGGCGAAGATTTTATAGATAAAGTGGTATTGAGATGTAATCTATTTACGATCAGTTAGTTGATATCGATTTGTTACACAAAAATTGATCGTATATTTATTAGAAAAGTATATATTAATAGATGGAATATATAAATTTCAGATGTTGGATTATTCCAAATTTTTCATTAATTATAAAAATATGAATAGTAATTTAATCTGGAATCTTGAATTATACAAGATTCCTAATTAGCTGAGCATAGATTCCATAGATGATACTGTATGTAGAAATATATATAACATAGAGTAGTGATGAAAAATTGATATTTTGGTAGATATGATAGCGAATGAAGAGAAAGATGGGCATTTAGGCAGTAATGTGATGATAGTTACAAATAGTGGTCAAGTACAGAAGCGATATAGTATTGCTTGCTATCTCACTTTCACCGTTCACAAAATGTTAGTTGGAGAGAGAACGGAGCTTTCCATATTGATTAGCTTTGTGTCTTTTCTGTTTGAATTTCAATGGGATTTAATTCATTCGGTGATTTCATCCATAATATGATTAATTGATCGGTTGATTGGTTGAAAGTGCAGTCAGGAAATAACGGAGAGTTTGTAGACAATGTGATAGCTAGGCAATATGCTTACAACTACCATCATGAAATATCGTTTTGTGTTGTACGAATAGTTGATCATATTTTTTAGAACCGTTCAATTACTTCTAATTAATAAATCGTAATTAATGGATGAAATTACTTTGCAACTTGCTTATGATAAGCTCGAAAAATAAGACTTTGAAAATTAATCAATTTGTTTATGTATAGAAATTTGGAGAAAAATTTGTGAAGTCGATATATGTTTTAATTGGTACGTCGTGTCTGTGATTTGCTTCACTCAATAGCTCACTATGGCATCGAAATTTTGAGTAATTGAATTGAAAAAAAATTGCTTTAATAACTAATATCCGGCATGTGAATGTGTGCATAATTGTTTTATAACAAGAAGATGATGGTGACAAATCCATCCGATTAAAACTTTGTGATACGGAAGTGTTAAGCTTAAATTATAGTTCACCATTTTGTACAGATTTATGATTAGCTAACGGCTGCTAAAAAAAATAAGTGAATGAGGCGGCGTTCATTTGGAGTGACATTTTCAAGNGGGGGGATCGGAAGGAAAGTCAAAAAATAAGCTGCCATCAATTGAAGCTATTTCATTTTTGACATTTCATTGCTTCCTTCATTATGACGGGAAATTTGCAGTACCACTTCATTACAGTTCCCATCGCTTTCATTCGTTTCCATCCAATCATTTACAAATTGTCATTCTACCAATTTGACCCGATTGATTATTTATTTGTTCTGCATCCGGAACGTGCTTATTGAATTATGGCTCCACGAAGCAAAATGAATAATCTAAACTGATAGCATAGGCTTGGACTGTATTATATTTTAGCTTGTCATAGTAGTAAAACTGTAGACGGATGTAAAAATGTGGTATATATATTACTCATTGATTGATTAAATATCAAAGCACTGTGATTACCATTAAATTAACAGCCATATTAGGGGCAACATAAAATAATAATTACAAAATATAGCGTTAAATGACGTGCACTTGATTTATCTATTTAAACACTGCTTATGGTGAGATGAAAAGGTCGTTCCAATGATTAACCTATCAGTAAGGCCTAGTCAGCAATCACCAGTAATTATCTTCATTTTTTGGTGCTATTAAAATGATGATGTGCAATGAATACTTCAAAAATTTTTCAATAAATTGATTAAATTTTTATTTGGATGTATATATTTCGAGTTAAACTTCTTCGGCTATTGATATTTCTTGGTGTTTCGACGAATGTAAATATTCTATTAATATTGTACAGTTATTTGTAAATTATTAAAATAAGAGAATTTTTTCTTTTTTAAATTCCAGAACTGATAGCAGAAGCTATGCTCAAATTATTCATGGGTTGATTTTAATGCACAATGGTTTTAGTTTCGATCATTGGTAGGAAAATGCCGCTTAATGTGCGGTCATTATCATCCGGATTTTATGTGTTATTAGGCATCATCATTGGATTTTCTCTATCATTTCTATCTCTATCTGGTAAGTCCTCAATTTTATGCGCGGAAATGGTTTGATGGCATTAAAATTATCTGTTTGGATATCCTACACCTAATACGAGCTAGTCGAATTCCTCCAGGTCAGAAATCTATGTCCTGCCAGATTAGCTTTGAAGCCTGAGATTAGCTTTTAACACGTCCAACTTTAGGAATCAAAAAATAACACTCCATCATTTGATAATTTCCTTATTACTCGTGATTTTTATTGTCTTAAATTTTATTGCTGTAGAAAGTTTTGCCTGTTTTTAAAAGTTTTATTTATTTTTTATTTGTATTATTTTATTGTCCTCAAAAGTTAAAAATTTAAATCGATGGAAGAAAAAATAATTTTAAATTACCTCCTGTTAAAAGCGCATGACCATAGTAAAACTTGATCTCATATATTTTTCTTTTATCAGGTAATTATATGATAAGTTCACCGATAGCTCGACTAGTAACTAAGCAAAATCCTGAACGAATTTCCGGGCGCTCTGATGATGCACATAATGAATGGGAAGTTAACGACAGTAATGCACCAACTGCTCCAATGTATTTTCATGGAAATGGAACCAGCCTACATGACGGTATTTCCTTATATCTGAAATTATAGTTTATTTATCTTGAATTTCTAAGGGTGGCCTAATTTTGTTTCTGCTTCAACAGTCTTTCAGTCTTTTAAGTTTTTATGATTGCCTAAGACTTTCGAAATTTTCATCTTTAAAGATGATAATTCTGTGGCAAAATTATTGGAATCAAAAGTACGAATATTCTGTTGGATATTAACGGGAAAACAGAATCATGAGAAGAGAGCGAGACACGTGAAAGCAACGTGGAGTCGACGTTGTTCAAAGTAAATTAAATTCTTTGCATTAATTACAGCAAACACAATAATTAATAAAACTATTATTTTATTCATGTACCATTTTATTAGTGGATTTGAATTCCCCATAAAAAATTTATAATGTTTTATCTTTGAAGCCTGAAAAGAGTTATTAGAAAGAGGTTGAAAGAGGAGGAGAGGCTAAGAGGAGAGAGAAAAAGACAATTCAAATCATTTGGAAATTGTAAGAGTTAAATAGTTAGTGTTGTTTTGTCAATAATTATTGCCAGGTATTAATTAACAGGTGACAAAATCTAAAGAACGTACTTAGCGTTAGTGGCAATGGGACTGAAAAGAAAGAAGTTTCACTTGTTTTTTATTTCGTAATATTTTGCACATAATTTACCGCTACACATTTAATATTATCGTTGCAAGGTTTATCTGTACTAAGGAGCTATAAGTAATCATTACTTTAATTTTCAATTGTAAATACGTTCAATCACAGGTATATATTTATGTCTTCCGAAACAGATCCATCCTTACCGTCGATAAATTTGAACATATCAGAAGGTCGTGAACATTTATGGGCCAAGACGAAAGCAGCATTTAAATATTTGCATGATTTTTACCTTGACGATTATGATTGGTTTATGAAGGCAGACGATGATACTTATGTTATTGTGGAGAATTTGAGGTTTCTTGTTCATTTCTGAAAATCTCATTTTTTAATTCTCTCACTTTTTTTTACTTTTTTTCAAAAATCAGTTTTTCAAAAAATCACTTTTTTTGGATTCTCTCATCATTTATTATTATTTAACCTTCATGTACTTTATTTTTAGTTCATTTTGCAAGAAACTCTAATTATACAAATGGCAAAGAATTTATCGCAAAACATGAAAGTAAAAAGTGAAAAAATAAGGTAAAAGTAATGCATGATATTTTATTTCAGATTTATGCTTTTGGCACATGATCCAAGTGAACCGGTTTGGTTTGGTTGTAAATTTAAACCCTTCACAAAGCAAGGTTATATGAGTGGTGGAGCTGGTTATGTGCTTTCTAGAGCAGCTCTTAAAAAATTTGTCACCGAAGCACTTCCAGTAATTTTGTTTTATTTGGATGAGTGTTGAATGATGAAATAATTAATATATTATTCAAGAAGATATCCAGTTGTCTAAGAGAAATCTGATGGGGTGGTTAGGACATTGATTTATGATTTAATTGCTTACTAAATTGTTTTTGCGGTTGACTGAAAATTATGTTGGCATCATGAATAGTTTTTTGACTTCTATTAAATTATTCGGAAATATTACCACTTTGAAACGACTACTTTGGAGCGGAATTAAGGATCCCAACAAGTGTAAGAAAAGTGAAGCTGGTGCGGAAGATGCAGAAATTGGAAAATGTTTGGAAAAAGTTGGCGTAAAAGCAGGAGATTCGAGAGATGCTGAGGGCCATCACAGGTTAATAATTATTATGAAGGGGATATTAATTTGATGATTCTGCAATAAATACTTGTCATGACGGGTTTTTTAATTGAAATAATAAGAAATATTACCGATGTTTCAGGTTTCTACCATTTGTACCAGCCCATCATTTGACACCAGGACATGTAGATAAAAATTTCTGGTTCTGGAAATACACATATTACCCTATAGAACAGGTTCGTTTCTTCCATGTTCACATCATCCTGTCGCTGATCCAACACACGTACCTCGTAATTTATCCTGAGCTTTCAGTGTTTTTTTTTTTAGACCAGAGACATTCTAGTCCTTTTTTAAAAAACAAAATCTCTGATAATACTCCTTATTGTTTACAGTGTTAAAGGATTCCAAGTACTGAAATGAAATTTCATAATCTAGTCTCATTTGATTAGCTTTAATGTTTTCGAAGATCAGTTTTATATATTTAGAGCTTTATATCTTAGTCTAGCATTTAACATTTCAAAAGATTCGCAAATTGCCTTTTTCTGTTTAGGGTCCAGAATGTTGTAGTGATTATGCAATATCGTTTCATTATGTAAATCCTTCATTGATGTACGTTTTGGAATATCTTGTTTATCATCTGCGACCTTTCGGTTAGTTCAGTTCTACAAAAAAAAAAAAGATGTACATTTACATAACCAGGATATCCAAGAGGACATTGCATTTGTATTGTAGCATTTTTTTCTATTACTTCACTAAAACCCTGATTAATTAACACAGCGTACGCAAAACTGTATATTTTTGGTTACAAACCCTGATTAAATCTTCTTGCGTGAAGTTTCATAGTTTCGGACTTGCTTTGGTATAAGGTTGTGTAGTAGTTTTTTGAAACTTGCCTATTTTTCTCTTGTTAAAATCAGAGATTTAAAATGATTCTTTCTTGATTTTAAGGCATTACAAAAAGATTAAATTCACAGTCCATGGTAGCTGCATATCATTTGGCGGTGAACAATATGGGCCCAGATGATGTGTTCAGGAAAGTACTTACTCCAAATGAATCGCAGGATTCAAACATTCTGTCAAAATCATCACAGAAAGTGGAAACTGTGATGGCGAAAAAAGCAAATAGATTATGATTTGGCTGGCAGAATCCGGAAATAGCGCAAAAGTGACGAAGGATTAATAAAGATTGACGAATACATGTATGCCTTTTCAGTTATTTGTTCATGGTAAATTTGGAGGATACTTCTAGACAGTAATACTGTCTTTTACAAAACTTTGTTAGAAAGGATTGAAATACGTAGGCAAAGTTTATAGTCAGCACTTTCAAATTTTAACCATGAAAAATTATTTTCATTATGAAATCCTCTCTGCCTAGCCTTTTCCTTCTCTTTTCATATTGTTGATTAACCAAAGTTGTAAATAACACGAATAATTTCTGTTTTCATTCGTTCAAGATCTCATCCAATTTTTTTTTCGTTATTCAAATTTTCCATCACTCTCCATCAATTTTCCATCATATGAAAACGGATAAATTATGTGGATAGTTTTGGTGATTTGTGATTTTTTACAGTAGTTATAGGTGACAAAAGTCCATTTATATGCACAGTATTATTTATTTTGAGATTTTTTAAGATACGGGTTTTTAATTTGATTGGTCATATTTTCTTTTTGTAAATCTATTCTTTCCGTTTTCCTTTATGGACTACTATTTTTGTTTTTTTTTTTTAAATTATACATAACCACAATAACTTTTCATCTCATAATTATAATCACTATTACTTTATTCTATTTGTTTTAATTATTTGCTTTCTACTTAAGATAATAATCTCAGTAAATTCTGATTTGTCTTCTGACAATCTTTTTTTTTCGTGATTTTTAACCATGAAAAATTTTCATTATGAAATTCAACTAATATTTATCACAACCTGTCTCCTCACCTTCTATGAAGTAGTCATTTTTTCTACTCATTATTTGTTACGTTATTTCTACAGTCGCTTGTTTGTCATTTATTTTTTTCTCCTTAATTATATATATCCATCCATTATCCATTGCTTTAAGAATTGAACAGTTTTCCATTTTTATACTTCATCCCAATGTGTTCTTTTTTTTCTATGTATTAAATAAAATCTTTAATTGTACTTCCATTTGTTGACGTAGATGATACGATCTTTTTTTGCAGAAAAATAGATCAAAAAATGGCCTTTTAGCATCAGCAAAATGGATTTTGATTTACTTGGTTTATATATTCGAAATAGTTAATGTTGAAATGAATTTCTTAACTTCCCATCAACTGCTTTGTTTCCTAAGTTATTTTTAATATTCTAATATACTTAAGATGATTCTTACGAAAGAGAGTAAGGACACGCAAGAGTTTATCCTAGCGGAACATATGTGTATATGTTTTGATGTATATTTGTGGGTAGATTTGTTTGCTTCGAAATTTGTTTTATGTTTTTCCAAGTAGTATGATAGAAATTAGTGATGTCCACTTCATTTGTTTAATTTGTTGTCGATATGAGAAGATAATAAACAGGATTTAAAATTAATATTCGTTGTTTCTTGACTTTTTAAATGCATAATGCGTAATTTTTTATTGAAAAAAAACGAATTCTTCAGTACTGATATTAAAACAATCGGTATTCATAATCCAAAGAACAAACGAAGAAGCTTGTTGAACCTGTTAGGTACGTTGTGATCAGTAGTGACTGAGGCTCGGGAAGAAATCTGTTTGCCCCCGAAAAAAGATATGATCTGATCTACGTATGTCATTGAATATCATAAAAATAAACAACGGAAAAGTGCAAGAATGATTGATAAGCGGACAATGAAAGGGCCGTTTAACGTGTCTTACAAGTGATTAACTAAACTTTCTTGACACTTTTTAAGACACGTTAAACAAAACTCCAACAGATTGCTCAATGATATAAAAATAGCTGCATGTACGTGTGAGGTAAATGTAAGTAAGGTTTGGCTTGACATGTATGCATCAGATTAGCGCCTCGTACAGCTATTTGTGTGTTTTTCTATATTACATAAAGATTAAGACGTCTTTTATGTATGGTAAGCAATAGTAGCATACATAAGTGATATTTTAAAAGCAGATTAGATGAGCACAAAATTAATCAGTGTAGATTATTGATATGTTTGCAGCCAGAATTTCGATGGACGAAGCAACAATGGGTGATTTTATTGGAATTGATATCGGAACGACGAGTGTTAAGTGTTGCATTCTGGATAATGACGGCCGGTAAGGCTTCAATTTTTCTTCTTTTCAAGGCAAAAGTAGATAGTATTACAATCAGAAAACAGTGGAAAGTATAAAGTTGAGTATAAAATCAGGTTGCATTCAATTACCTCACGATTCATGAAGTATGGCCTAATCACTCAAAATTTAATAAATATTTTTTCAAGTTAAGATGCGGTTTTATAATTCCAGTTTTATTAAAAGAACAACTGATTACTGTGAGATAATTTTTTTATTAGAATTGTTACTATTAGTAAGTAATATGTTAATTCATTAATTTTGTTCAACTACTCTGAAATATGTTTTTCTCTCATGCATTAATTAATTTTTGAAGCTGGAATATTCATCTTTTATAGCTTCAAATTTAGGATACTTATGGAAAAGTCAGCAGTGCACGATGCATGGTTAAAGCATGGATCGAATTTGCATCGTGAACAGGATCCTGTTAAAATATTGAAAATTTTACATAGCCTGATAAAATCAATGGAAGTAAAGTTATCATTGAATGTGACAGTTAGTATCACAGGACAGATGCATGGTATCGTTCTTTGGAATGGACAGGATTTAGCGAAGGGTTAGTGTGAAGGGGAATTGAAGATAAAATCATGACGAAATTTTGTTTCTCAAATGACAATTGCATGAACAAAATGGAATTTAATGTGATCGTCGAAGGATGAAAGCAAACTGTGATGAATGAATGATGGATAATTTTTAGGTAAATTTAGCTGTTCTCCATTGATAACATGGATGGATGAAAGAGTACCCATGGAGTTTCTCGAGTCACTTCCCAGGTTTCACCTCTTCACTTCTTTTATCAGAAACAATTTGTGTGCTTTTTCATTTTGTTCTCAAATTGATCGTGTGAGTGTGCTTTTTTATTAATGCATTTTGGTTTGACCTCTTCAAAACAAGAAAAATGGTTGTGCAATATTTTTCTGGAAAGCGACAAAATTTTTTCAAATTAACATTACAAATTAGTAACCTATTTAGTTGTTAATTTTATCCATATATTGATTGATATGCGCAGATGGGATTGCGGTTGTTTGCATATTGGATTTGGTATGGTAACTCTTGCATGGCTTCATTCCTCTGGTCAACTAAATGCAGCATGGACTTGCTGTGGTACCATCATGGATATGGTCATTTGTTACCTTTCTCAATCCCCCAATGCATTTATTGGTATTCAGAATGCGTACAGTTGGGGTTACTGCTCCTATAATGGATGTTGGACTGTACCGGTCTACATTTTTTAAATTCCTTCTTCATTTTATGACAGTTTTAAAAGAATAAAATGCGAAATATATAATTTCACGACATTTTATTTTCTTACGTAGGCTTTTAAAATATTGAAATAATTAACAATAAGCAGGTTGGATGACATTTTATCGTAAAAAATCTAGAAGAATTCAAGTACTTTTACGTAGCATTTCATATTATTCTTCCGGTATACAATATTTTGCGGATAACTGATTCATAAGTGCGGGATATTTCATCACTGAATGACTCGCTCATTGGAGTTCTAGAAAAACTGCTTGTGGTACTTTATATTTTGCTGATATTTTGTTGTATTGATGTATATTTCTGTCCCGTGATGATGTATAGCATGGTATGGAATATGGTAGTATTACAGAAATTTTTCTTGAGAAAGTCTGCTGTGTTAACTTTTTTTTTGAAATATTTCACTTCAGGATAAATTGATACCAATACATTTACTCCCAACGATTTGTTCAGCGGAAGAAATTGTTGGTTTAGTAAAGCGAGCTAATTTTGGCTTGCCAGTTGGTGCAAAACTTTTAGCATCCTGTGGTGATCTTCAAAGTACCGTTTATCCGTTGCTAGAACCTAGAACCGCTGGTACTTGAATTTCTATTAGTTATCTTTTAGTTTTGATATCATTTCTCTTTAACAAGAGAAGGAAGAAAAACATGCGATCTTTTTATTTAATAATTAAATTCTTTTCAACTTATTTATTGTTAAACAACGCTGTCAGTTTTTTTCTTTAGAAGCATAACCTTGACTTCGGAGTGCTTGCACAGAATTTAACTAAAAGTAACCTGCATGTTAGAATTACTAGCTTGAAATTTGATAACATTTCTGCGCTTTTATTCATCATTTAAAACATAACAATTGTTTTCTATCCATTTAATTCATCATTTAAAACATGACAATTGACATGTTCAATCAATTAGGAAGTATCTTCATTATCTAAATTTAGAGAGTTGAATTTATGTTGCAGTCCAAAACTTCTGGTTCACATGAGCAAAAAAGCAAATTTAAAATTTCGAACAAAAACTAACCACATTTCATTGTTTATCCAATCTGTTTAGTGCTAAATTTGGGGACATCAGCACAGCTGTGTTTTTCACCAATGGTAAATCAAATGGCTTTCTCTCCACTTCTCACGAAACCATTCTTTGGCGAGAACGGAAAAAAGAAGATAGTCGTGGCCGCATCAATGAATGGCGGTAACGCAATTAATTTGCTCGCGGAGGCAGGCGCTCTTTCTCATTTCCATTTGTTATAAATACCTCTATTCGGCAAATGATATTATTTAAACAAATACATTTTCCACTTCAACCTTTATCCCGAAGGAAGCTAAAATTGCAAAAAATTATTGAAATTTTGAAATCAGGATTCCCGGAAAACTTAAGTCCTTTATAATCACCCCACAGTATTCTTATATAATAAATGATATCGTTGCATTACAGAAAATCGTTGAATGGGCTTCACAACTTATCTCAGGTACCAACGATCTACAGATAAATTATGAAAAGTTAAACGATATATTAAATAAAACTAGAAAGTGTTCCTCGTCCACGGTTGATATTCAACCAGTGTTTTTACCGGAACGTGCGGACAATATTTCATCATGTATTTCCGGAATCAGTTCAAGCACCACTATCGAAGAGGTATATTTAATGAATTCTACATATTCAGCTTTGAACCAGAAACAACTTATTGAAATAAATCTCATAGTGTGCGTTTTCAGTTAGATACTAAAAAAGTAAATTTCGAGATTGTAATTAAAAGAATAAAATTCAGAATTTAATTTTACACTTTAAAACAAATTAAGTATAGCCGTCGAAATCCAAAAAGAGATTTCAAAGTACTGTCTTTCAGTAACTTCTTGCATTTAGACACGTATATTGAATTTACATATCTCTTAATTTTACCAAACTGTCCGTGAAAAAATTAAGCTTTAGTGATTCGAAAAGTTTCTTTTCAGTTGCTGCATCGTACAGCCTGTGGGATCATTTCTAACATATTTCGTCTTCTTCCACCTTATCAGCTTCGAGAGTGGGGAATTAGACGCATCAAATTAGCTGGCAATGCGAATAAAGATTATTTCATCGACGAAATAATCCGCCAGTGTCAAGGGTTACTGGATGTTTCCTCTCCAACTGAAGCAAATCCAAAATGTAGTGCAGCATACGGTGCTGCACTGCATGCATTTCACTTTATACGTAACAAATGAATGCAATCTTATATGATTTTCAAATACTTTCGATTGCAATATGAAGCATAGAAAGACGGATAATAGTCAGGCAAGTGGAAGAAGAAAGAAAGAACGGTTGCATTCTTCATATTTTATATTTGTCCTTCATTTCTCATTTGTTATTCATGAAATGCTATTATTATATTACAATGTGAATAAACATGAAATCGACAGTGAATTTCTGAATAATCATTCATTTGTTGGCTGTTCTCATAAAAGAATCAACCTTCAATAAACTTACTTTTATTCGTCTCATTATTGCCACTCTCAATAAGATTACTGATCTGAGTAAATTAACTGAAACTACAACAATTTCATAACTGTGACAAATAAACTAACTGACACAAAACAACTAATTAACTTCGTCAAGGTAACCGTAATAATTATGTTTGTGATAATAAATACTGTGTAGGTTATATGTGACAACAACAATTGTTGTATTCCTCTCTCTTTCCTTCCTTGTAAATTTCCTTTAATTTCCTATATTCCTCTTCGCTTCACCCGGAAAAGTCTATGTTGCAAAATTTGCGCAAACATTGTATCATTTTACTTATGGCATTGTACATAACATTGTTAAGCAGTAATTAAATACAGAAATTAATGAGTATAAAAATAGCTGCAATCAGACAATTTATAAGCTAAAGTAAGTAAGCTTATTGTTGGTAAGCTTATTGTTCGATGGGTAAATCGAAAAGTAACATTTGATAGAACAGCTGTTGCAAATATTGAGTAGGAAAGATTCTTATGCATAAATTGGAGTTTTATAGTAATCAACATATTCGACGGATCGTCGAATTTGGAACTGATAAATTCATCATATCTTTTACAAATTTCATATCACTCTTTATTCGAAGAGACTTTGGAAACTATAATAAGATTATATGGATTAAATAACTTAAATCTTGGAATTTTCGTGAATATTACAAGCAGTTATTGCACAAAGAACGAAAGAAAGATTATATAATTTTACATCTGCTTTTAATCATTTCATTCTATTAATCATTTCCAAATCATTCAACTTTTAATTTGTATTTCCTTTATTCCTGCTTTTTCTATCAGCCAATTAACATCCGTTAATTGCAATTTAATTAGCAAAATTTGAAGATAACTTCTAAATATCATCAAATTAAATCATCTTTAACATCTTAAACCTCATATCATGTGTGGAAAATCTTCTTTGATGATTCTTCACTTCGAATCAAATTGATAAAAATTTTGCATTTTTCTCTTTTTTTGCAAAATTGGAACACAAAATTATGATAATGAAGAATTGCAAAAGAAGTTTAATCTTTTTTTGTATTATTTTAACTTTTCGCGTAAGATTTCATTTGAAACCATTTTTTTTAATCTGAATTAATTCATTTGTGCTATAAAAATTACTGAAATTGATGATGAATTGATGCATTAAGAGCACTGTTTTTCTTTTCATCTCTTTTTTCGACATACATAAGAATTAGGCCAATTCAAAAAGCGATTTGCAAACTTTTTTTTAGATATGTTTGATTTTTTGGGTCGTCATAAATTTTAGGGTAGAGAAGTAAGTGCATGCATATACATAGAAACTTATATATACACGTATATGTTACTTACCTGAGTACACATGGATTTTACGATGAGAGTCAGTACGAATGAAATTCAAATTTGCGCCCAACTTTTTAACAGAATAAAATAGTACTTTCCCTATCACCGTTTATTGAGATAAGCTATGACAAATTAAGTGTTTGCTGTAAAAATTTTGATTAGATTAATTATGGTTGATTTGAAATCAAGATTTCTTCGGACGTCTGAAAATTATAAATGCTACATGATGCAAATTAGTCGACTTCAATTGTAATCAAATTAAAATTGATTTCAAATTGATTCTAGTCGTAATTACGATTTCCTTCTTCATTGAATTAAGTCTAAATTTCTATGAAGAAGATCCAGAAGCATTATATCCAATCATTAATTTATGCCATTTTTAGGATTATATTATCGTACAGTCTATTTACTTTTTTTTTTCTTTTTTCATAAATTTTTAAATGCCGCTTATTAGCGTTAATTACTAAACGATAATTCTGATTGCAATTCATTTTTCTTAATCAAAGTAGCTTCACAAGGAATATTAAAATTATCTTTTTCATTCCAATAATACTATCATTACTGTAACTGCTTCCCAAACATGATTATACATTTATGAATATAGAAATAGTTCACAGTGCAAGTAATCCAACAACCATCGGTAAATCGCACCATCTGTCACTACTGCTCCAGTAGTTGCAACTTGCATGCCGCGATGAGATCTCGCTTGTCGAATTAAATTTTGCGGGAAAAATTGATGACTTTCTTACTGTGCTTTGTGCTCCATTTTAGAGACACTTTTTAATAAGTATGAAGATAATAACCAATGTCCTTATCATATTTACTAGGCCTGGAATAACTAGGCGATCGAAGGACCTGGGATCAAAATGAAAAAGGCGGAAGTGCGAAAAATTGCAGAGGATAGAAGTTAATTAAGTTATTTGTCATGAAAATGAAAAGAAGAATGATTTCATCATTCATCTACAGGCACAACAATATTTATTTGTGATTGTCGGTGAGCGAATTACTCATTAATTGAAAGATTTATTTGAAGTCACACAATAAATGACATGACAAAAGATGATCAAAATAAATGAATTATTCATTCATCATATAGATAATATCATGAAGAAAGTTCAGGCTAATTGGTAAAACACTTGAGATGGACTAGCTAATGCTATAAAAGATATAGATTTCTATTCTTGTGCTTGATCTGACATCCACACATTTTCTCGAAGTTAATATAAATAAATGAATAACTCCCAGTGTGTTTTTAATATATGGCTCAGATATTTGGCGCAAATTATAGACATACATGTTTTTTGCATATATAAATATTGCCCTATTTCCAACTTCTGAATGATAGTAATTGAACAATAATTTGCAAATAATACTTTATACTATTCACTTGAGGAAAGTAATTCAATATCTTCCTTGCTGATACACACATTTCTAATTTTAGGAGAAGAAATTGAATCTGTATTTGTAATTTTTTCAGGTATATTTTCTTCCTGCTATCTTCTATTTGAAGAACAAAAGTTAAGAAGATTTGATGATTTTTTACAGTGTTAAATTTTATAAATGGCTTAAAACTTCTATAATAATGCTTCTGTATTCTTTGCTTGACGGATGATAAATATTGATAGAATATTGGCCAGAGTTATTTCGAAAATGATAATTTGATATCAATTTAATTTTTTCATCAGTTATCGGTTTTAAATCGCAAAAGAAAATAAACAGAATTATAGTAATAAACCTTTCCGTCCTTTTCATCTTCCCTTTCCCATCTTTCAACTTTCATTCTTCGCCTTATCACAATTGTATCCTTTCCTCTCTCTAAACAAATTAATAAGATAATATAATTTTATTTCATCTCTCTTTTCCCCTCAAACTACAAAAAGATAAGGATAGAAAAGAGAGAGGGAGGAAGAGTTGTATGAGAAGTGAAGATGCAGGAGAGATGTAATGGCAGGGGAGGGGAGTACGGAGAAGTAAATTAGGGCAAGAGTATAACTGACAGTCTGAGAAGACTCACGTTCCGTAAAACTTAAACGGTTTGATGCATGTGATGAACGGTTCATTGCTATTTCTGCTCATCTCTTTGGCTATTACTATTATTATATCAGTTGCTGATGAGAACGATCATCCTTATTCATGTGAGTATAATTTTCATACTTACGTGAAATGCAATTTCATATTTCAATCTTTCAATGTTGCATTATTTATGACAATACATCGAAAATCTTTCAGTAACCATTTTCATAATGGTCGATAGTGATAGGACAGCATTTGATAGTATTGAATGGTTATAATATTGGGAACATTAAATTAATTGTCAGTCAATTATTTCTAATTCTTAATGGATTAAAAGGAATTTAAAAGATTTTATTTGCTAGATTTAAAGAATAGATTTCATTTCATTATGTGCTCTCAAAATTACATTGCTAAGATTATTCCACTTCATTAGAATCAAATACATTGGTAGTTGTCCTGCTATTCGTTACCTGTAAATGGGAGAAAGGCGACAAGTAAGTAATAGTTTATTCCTTCATATCTGATATTTTAATTAATCTTAGTAGATGCTGAAATATTCTTAAGATGCAAGTTGAATTGAATGTTTGATTCAGTATTCGAATAGAAATTTTCAAAAAAATATTACGCTAAAAAGTTTCCGAACAAACGCATTTTTGAAGTGTTTTAGGGTACAATGAACAGAAGAATGTTGAATAAAAAAACGATAATTAAATTAGAATTAAAAATTGAATAAAATAGTTGTAGCAAAAAATTGTTAATCTAAGTTAATGACGAATAGTTAGACATAAAATTCAACAATTGATTGAACAATGGTCATTTTAATCGGAATGATAGTTTTTGTTATTTGGGGAGTGTTTTTCAATTTTTTGTCTTTTTCCTTTTCTTTAAAATCATTATATTGAATTGAATCTCGTTTGATCCAATGTCTATTTGAAATTGTTGTAAATTCCATTATTTTTTTAAATGCTTTCCCAAAAATGGTCCTTTTATCTCTGTGGTGACAAATTATAGGGAATAACAATTTTTACGGGCATCTCGACTTTTTTTTTCTTTCTTTGCAACATTCCTGATAAACTGCTTAGAATTACTTTGGGATATTTTCTTTAAATGAAATCAACAACCGAGTTTTTTTTCTTGCATTTTACCGTTCATTGAGTAATAAAACATTTCAAAAATTTAATATGAATTGAAAAATAGAAGGTAGCAATGATTAACATTTGTATTGATAGTTTTATGCTTTAAATGTTAACGTATTATAATTTGAATTTCATTTTCTAACAGATAATTTTAAATTTTGTAAATGACTAATGCAATGGATGTATGAAAGAAATGAATCCAGAAGAGAATGAATGTAACAAGACCATTCGTAGATTATTACACATGATTGACCTATTGAGAATTTGTTTGTAATGTTTGTCGTATAGAATCATCAAGGAAATAAAAGAATTACACAGCTCTTGTTTGCTCTCTTCTGGCTAATTAGCAAACTAAGTAATGCTGATAATGACCACAATTATAGTTATTTTAGCTTATCAATTGGAAATCTTATTGCTTAGACTTAAATTGAAATTGACGTTTTGTGAGAAAATTTTCTTCATTCATCTTTTATAATAGTTATGGATAAAGTATGATGTAAAAATTAAGTATGTTAATTCCGTTTTAAAGATTAACGTTAAGATTAAATGTCATTGTTAATTAGATCAATTAGACCTTCATTATGAAAACTAATTCCTCACTTTTGGAAATACTTATTTGACAAATATTTTTTTGACATTTTAATATTTTGACAATGAATTAAAGTGAAAAGAAGTTTAAAAATTCCTCTTTCTGCGAATTTCTCTTAATCATAAAATCTCTTATTTCATAACTCATTTTGCCACTTTTTCCTCTCATCCATTGTTATTCTCACAAGTGACAAACAAAAATCAGAACAATTTTTTTTTCGAAAATTTTACTTGTAATCAAGTCGTCGTAAAAAGATTGAAATCAAAATTTTAGTCATTTTAAAATGATTATCTTTCAACGGATCACTTTTCACTAAATCCGGAATTCTTGCATTTTAATTTCAACTAAATTTAATAATATATACTTTTAATTCATTTTTAATTCCTTCGATAAATAATTAAACAGCATTCATTTAATTTATGCGATTTAATTTTAGCGTTTTAATTTGTTTAAAATGTGTTTCAAAGCTACAGTCAACTATTTTGCTCTGATATGGCAATCGGGTCAATTTATTTGCTTTAATATAAGAGTCAGGCAATTTGTCATATCGAAAGAGCGCCAGATAATTCATTATTGTTATGAATTTTTTTTTCATACCATAAAAATTTAGAATTGTTTTCGTAATTCATTTATTACTACAAGAATATATTGAAAGTTAATGAATGATTGCAATATTTGAAATTAAAATTTCATTAGTTTTGTTTTAGCTTTTTAAATCCAATTTCTAAATTTAAAATTATGTTTTACAAAAGAAGGTAAACTTATTCTTATCCTTTATAAAGTACAGAAATGTAAACTATGAACGGTTTGAAGATTTTTAACGGAAAAAGCAAATCCAATATGTTACCTTATTTACTATCATTTTGCATTTTCGTTATTTCTTTACTCTTCTTATGGAAAGATTTCCGGCAAGAAGTAATTAATCTTATCATTCAGCACACCTTAATAATTTCAATTAAAGGAAAATTTTACATTCCACGTGACCAATTCCATTCCTGTTTATTATAATTTTCAACTCAATATGATTGTTGAACAGAATATTATAATCGAGCATGAAGTGGGAAAGAAGAGGATCGAAGAGAAAATAGGATGAGAGATTGAAAAGGAGTTGGTTAGTTCTACGTCATTCAATGGATACTTCACTTCACTGGGTTATCGCTAGTGCTATAAGAATTCGACAGGTCAACTACCGACCATGCCTTATTCATATGTCACGCGGACCAGAAAATAGACCCATTTAATTATTATTATTAATTATTTATAATATCTGTAATCTATCTTAGTTAAATAGTAATAATAATGATAATAACAATAACAATAAACAAGCAAACAAACAAATAGTAATAAATAACAATAGTAATAATAACAAATAAATAATAATAAGAAGATTTTATGTTGAAAAAAAAATGAATTGAAAAGATCTTATCACTCACTCCCTGCTGTCTTCATTGTTTTTGTTTAAATAAGAAATTCACATTTTACAACAGTAACAGATTGGAAGTGAGAGTCATGAATGCTAAGATCCATCTTATTATTCAATACAATTGCTAGCAATCTTAATCCTAAAAAAAAATAGCTTATCAATTACTATAATATAACCCAAAATAAAGATTACACATAAATCCGATATTTAAATTTTATATATTCTAAGTTTTAAATATTAAATATTATCCTGCCGAATTAGCGTAACGAATTAGGTTCGTATTTTTGAATTATAATCTTTTGCGAAATCATGCACTTTAGTCTAGTTACATTAGATAATTTTGAAATTTCATTAATCCATCCCTTTTGGACTTTGAACAATTTTTTTAATTTTACAGAAAATAAGTTTAGAGTTAATTTGAAGTAAGTTGATTAATCTCAGGTCGAAATGATTAAAACTCAAATTAATTACTACTAACCAATTTTTTGCAGACCATTATCGATACAAACGTCAGTTTGATACCTCAAATACACCGCAAATTGATTTGAACATCACAGTGCCATATGTCTTCAGTGCAAGATTGTATCCATTCGGTGAAGCCAAAGGTGATCAGATTCTTGCAGGCTCCTCACAAATCATTAAACTGAGCAGATCATTTAAATTTCTTGGCAAAGAATATGACGCTGTTAATGTAAATATTTTTTTATTTCATTTTTTTTTTTTTTGAGATTATTTTCGTCATGAGATAGAAAGTTTGTACGAAACTTATATACGAAAATTATAAATATTTTAAAAATTATTCAAATCTGAGTTGCTTATAATATTGGATAGTTAGTCGAGTTTTATGAATACATTAGTGTTCAGCATGTGATACTAATTTTATTTTTGACTAAGGAAGAACTATTGTAAATAAGTAAAGCTAGAAATTATATTTGATATATCCATTTATTCCCGAAAGAATGCAGATTCGACGTGACGGAGCAATTGGTTTATCAGCGGTACCGATGAAACCCTCAAAACTACCATCCCCGCAACCGGTAATAGCGGTGTATTGGATGCCGGCACAGGGTGGAAAAGTGCACTACAGAGAATCAAATGGTTTATGCAGTTATTTTGATGTTATTTAATTTCAAATCCTCCAAACTTCTTTTAGCATTCCAAAGATTGCAATGATAAACTGTTGCAAAATGTAAAAGGAGTGAAATTTAGTATAATGATTTAAGAGAATTATCATTTATGGTGCAGATTAGCTAAGTTACATTGTTTCCTTAGCACTAAAAATTAATTATCTGAGGTCTTGTATCTAAACATATCAGACTTGGTCCAATATTCTACTCTTACGCTTTATTTCCACTTCATATTGTCTGAAATAACCATCCGAAAGTAAAAGTATATTTACAAATCATTCATGATTTTAGTGATTTGCAAAGAAAATGAAAAAAAATGTAAATTTTGAATTGAAAAATGGATAGTGACTGGTTCGAAGTTGAAATCAACTTGGCTATCAATTCTATCTGATCCATTAGGAAAAATATAATTTTATTAATCATCCTTTGAGAAATCTTGTAAACTTCTTGCGAAATTTTAATGTTAACCAATTAATTGATAAGTTTTGTGTGAAAGAGCGCTGTTCTACTGGTGACATATTTATCGATGACCTATAATTTAAACAGTTTAAATTTAAAAGTAAAAATTATTATGAGGATAGTATCAAGAGTGGAATAACTGTTCAGTACTAATTTTCATTAAAAAAGAAATCATTTAATACAAGATTTTTTCTTCTCTTTTTCAGATTCATCAATTTTGCATTTAGTGGAAAATGAAGTAAACATCCAATATCGTTACGGATCAGCATTTAAACCCAACGCGGTACTTATTGTTACTTGGGAAAATACTCATGAGATTACAGAACCTGTAAGTATTACCGCACTTTTCAGTTCTTATCGAACAGATCATGAATTTACAATTAGTTCCATGTTTCATTATTTCAGAAATAGTGAAATCTCTTTTTTTTGCATGTCAAAAACGATCAATAGAATTATCACAGAATATGAAAAACATATTGATGTTACAGAATTTGGAAGGTAATTCATTTCAAGTGGCACTGATTATGAGTGATAGTGGAACGTTTGCGCATATCGTTTATAAAAAATTGAATGCTAATAAAAATGCTGTGGTAAATTTTCGTTGCTATAACTGAAAAAAATCAATTACAAATTTTTCCTGAATTCTGAATCCGATTTATTCCATTGTTTTTAAAATTCATTTTCTTGATTAACTCGTTTGTTAAGCCGCCAACGGTAGAATCAGCCAAATAATACGAAAAAGTATATTTTTATGATTTTTCGCAGTAATCTTTATATGAGCGAATGGATAGTTTATTCTTTTCGCTTGCAGGCAGGTTTTAGCGGTTTAGACGGTCATTATTCGTTGCCCGGTTCAGGGTCACAAGAGGCAATACAACTGGCCGAGAAAAGCGATATCGGTATACCGGGAGAATTCCTGTTTCGAATTGATTCCGATCAAGTGTTTCTTTGTGGTGCTGGATACAAAGTATTTCTTTTTAAAGTGTAATTAGAGAAGTATAGGGATCTTGCTGATAATCATAATCCGTTATACCTCAACATTTTTCGAGAAGATAACTAAAAAAGATGGATTGCAAAAATTTTTTTTTTAATTTAAAAGTTTTAAATTATTTTGAGGGAGAAGAATGCGCTGAAACTTGTGCAAACGCAGAATGGGGTCTTGATTGTACCAGACAATGTCACTGCAATGGTGGCGCACAATGTAATGCTGAAACAGGAGCTTGTCCAGGTGGAAAATGTAATCCTGGTTGGACTGGGGCACCAATTTGTGAAGATGGCAAGTTTATTTTTGAGCAATAAAATTTCGAAAGTTTAAAAATTCCCAAAAAATTTATTAGGTGATAATTTTGCTGTTTAAATAATGTATTGCACTGTATCGGTAAGTATAAATAGTATGAATTACTTACTAGTTGATATATTATCAATTATAGATGTAGACGAATGTGCAGAAAAAGGTGACCTCTGCCCCCAAGAGCAACCAGATTGTGTGAATACTGCTGGCGCATACTTATGTATTTGTTATGAATATGATAACATCACTAATGCATGCAAAGGTAAGCAAATTTTGAATTGCCGTAAATGCACATCGTATTTTCCTGTGTACAGCGGTATTGTGAGAAAATTCATCACTCTAAACCTCAGTTTCACAGTGAATAATTGCATTTCAAAGTTGTAATTGTTTTTAAGGTACATTACCCCTCAAAAGCGGAAAAAGTGAACCAATAGCAGTGAATATTATTCCAGTGCAACCTGTGCTGGCATCCACGACAGTTGCGCCCAATACTCAAATAACAAAACGTCCTACTACAACAACTCAGTGGTCAACACTGAGTACTTCATTAAATGACTCTATAACTGTCCAATTTACTCCTCTTCCTACTAAAGTAAATTTTTACTCATCCCAGTGTTTGGCGATTACTTCATTCTGGTACAGCTGATCTCATGAATTTTAAAAATTATGTATCAATATAGAAAATCATGAAGTATTGGCCTAATTTAGTGAGTGAGACAAAAGTCTTATTATCTTGTCTAAAATTAGCGTCAGAAATTATGATCCTTATGTGTTTAGTATTCGCACAATCATTGTTTGGTCTTAATTGGGCATATATCTTGTAACTTTTATCTCAATTACTTTGTAATGGATTGGATTGATTTTCAAGTAATGCGTCAAGGTTAAAGTTGAAGTAAGAGAAGCAAAGAAAAAGTGACGGAAAAGTCCGGCACAATACACGCGTTGACTCTTTTGTTTAATCATCCCAAATGATTAAATTGCTTAAAATGTTTTAAGCGGAATTGAATATTGCAGAAGACAATTTTGGATATCACCTCACTAAGCTGTCATTGTGATCAAAATGCAGAATGTATCGGAAGAGTGTGTAAGTGTAAATCCGGTTGGACCGGTGATGGCAAATCTTGTATGGATATCAATGAATGCTTCGGTGAGCCCAGTGTTTGTGGTGCTCATGCGCTGTGCGAAAATAGTCCAGGCTCATATAGCTGTCAGTGTAATATTGGATATATATTTGACAGTAATGGAAAATGTGTTGGTAAGTTTTGAAATTGAAAAAAACGATTGCATTATATTGGAATAATTCAAATATGTTGTGACCATCGCATATATCTATTTGTTACTCGTTGGCTCGATCAAATAAATCTTTCTGGTATTTGATGAATTAGTGATTCAGCTATTCAATTCAAATTTTTCTTTTCAATTCTGCCACTTTCTTCCCCACTCGCAGGATTACTTTCGTCTTATAGTGATTTTTATTTGTTGACCAACAAATAAAAAAAGAATAAAGGCATTATTGAGGAAGGATATGTAATTTCTGAATTTAATGGTTTTTTAAATGAATATCTTTCAGATTTGGATGAATGTGCCGAAGGAATTATTGTATGCAATGGCAATAAGAATAGCTCGATTTGCGTGAATACAGACGGAAGTTATGAATGTCGATGTGCTCCCGGTTATGCCGGTAGTCCGGATAGTCCGCACGGTTGTGTGGGTATGTCACTATAAGTTAAATTATTTGAAGCATAGAAGAAAATGACATATGCTTTTTTGGCGTGAAGAGAGATTGAAATTATTCATTTCGAAAATTAAGTAATAAATATAGATGTGAATGAGTGCCAACTATCGGACTTTTACTGCGGTGAGAAAGGAGTTTGCAAGAATTTAGTGGGCAGTTATGAATGCGAGTGCGCGGATGGTTTTCAACGTGACCAATACACGGGACAATGTGTTGATATCGATGAATGCAAGTAAGCTAATCAATTTCAAACTTTCAAAAAGATTTCACATTGTGAATGAGTGATGTGTTACTGACATATGCAAAATATTACATTCGTAAATTAAAATTGTAAAATATTAATATTTAGGTATGATCCGTGTGATAAGGCAGCAATATGTACAAACTTACATGGATCCTTCCGATGCGCCTGCATGGACGGATTTGTTGGTAATGGGGTCGAATGTCACGGTAAGTGTACATTTTCTGCATTTCTTAAGCATTTTACACTGTAACAAATGCAAAGTTGTAATTTGTCCTTGAAAAAAAAGTTATTGAATTAAATATCAATTTGTCTGTCAATTCAACTAGACAGTAATTCAGGATAAGTCAACTCTAATCAGATTCACTGATTTTTGACATATAATAAAAAAAAGTGAGTATGTTAACAAAATTAGTGAAGAGAAAAATTAACAGTTTGGTGATATTTAATGTCAGTTGTCTCAGACAAGAAGAAGTTGAGATATTTTATTATTACAAGGTATGAATTATAGTTCATTATAGAAACGATTCTCTTCCCGGTCGATAATCCAACACTTAAAGTACTTGCTCGGGTGAATGCTGTTGCTGATTATCTTATGGATAGACCTCTCCAACTTTTTGGCCGAAATTATCGTACTCTTTATGTAGGCATTTAATTTTTTTTTCTACTTAAATATCACAAAGATTGTCAAATATCAATTCAAAAAAAAAACATATTAACTTACTCTTCAAGCATGTCTATCAGTCAGTCATTGGGATAGACTGATCCTAATAACCGGTGTAGCGGTATCTTTTTTATCTTCCTGTAAACATACTTCAGAATTGCCTGTCATTAACTATTATCGCATTACAATATGAAAGGTTGAGTTTTGTTGAGCTATTTATTGATGGTAAGTGGAGAAGGAAATACTACTTGAAGATTAAATTTATTAATTTCAGATTTCATCAAATGGTGGGATAAGTTTTGGAGAGCCGCTTCCATTAAAACTTGATGGCAATGTTCGTTTTCCAGCATTTTTGCCACTTTATCAGCACTATACCTTTCATGATAGCTCAAAAGTCGTTCTGAAAGTCATTGATGGTTGGTATTTTTGGCTTTTTTCTTATTTATTTTTTAATTTGAATAGAAGGACTAAAATTGCAAAAAATTAATTTTGAAGATATTAAACAGCAATGGAAATAATTGCTGGCGCAATAGATTAAATTACAAGATGGATCAAATCGAAATCGATAAAGTCGTTCGATCCATAGCAATGAGCCAAAACATGTATTTGAAAATCTGACGTGAAAAACTTAATGATGCTTGGCTCAGCCATGTTTTTAATCACAGGACAATATCCTCTAGCTTTTGCTGTTGAAAATTTCGAGAATATATTAAGATTGCTTTTGCATTCTCCAATTCTATCTCTGATGCATCTCAAAGGGCTATATAAATAAGATTTCAAAAAAAAATTAGATTAAAAAATTTTAATCCAATGTAATCAAACATTAAGTTAATTACATGAAAGGATAAAAATAGCAGTTAGGATGAGGTTGGATAAACTTTAAGCATTTCTCTAAATATTACAATGCGCATATTTCAGACACCGATCCAAAAGATTATACATTGTTGGCTCGTCTATCTCTCAGTGTAAATAACAAATTTCATCAGAAAGATTTTCGCACACGTTCATTGTTTATCATTTCATATGATCATATGTTAGAAATTGATACTGATCAGGTATTTGAATATCTCCAATTTGTGATAGAATTTGTGAGAAATAAAAGAAAAAGAGTAAACGAAGCGTAATTTAAATTTAAATTTTAGAAAATTTCTTCTTACATATGCACATTTATACATTCACTCATATGTTAAAGAAAATTTATCAAAATGTCATTTTTCTTGTAGTAATATGCATAAAATCAAAGAAAAGTTATTGCAATGCGTGATTTTCATACTTTTTAAATTTTTTTTTTTATTTGTCTGTCGAAAGACACAAACACATACACATGAATAATAATATCAGTTATTCATTATTTTATGGATAAAAATGAAATAAACTGACAATCATTGCTGAATAATTGCAGGAAAATTCATTCCAAGTGATAATAGCGCAAGGCGATAATGCAACATTTGTTATGTATTTGTTTGAACAGATTGAATCAGACAGCGGCCTGAGTGGCTTTTCATCTGGGGTGGAATTTTTTGAATTGCCTTTTGAAATGTTGGCTAATCGATCGAATATTGGAGAGCAAGGGAAGTGGCTATTCCGAGTTGATGGAGTTCTACCATTACATTGTCCGGGTGGTACATTGGATCCACCACTATGCCAGAGAGGTTCTTAATAATGGATTCATTTTTATTGAATTTCGCGATGAATTTTAGTCTATTGAAAGAGACTAAAGGTAGGTTAATCATAGGTCAACTTGATCAGTCACTGTATTAGCAAGCGTTCTCTAAGAATGATACTTCGTTATGTAAGTAACCTTAACAGATATTGTTAAACTATAATAAAATATATTTTACATCCTTAGGCCTGAAAGTTACGGTTATATGTTTACCGATAAGGACCGATCAGTCCGTAAATTGTGTCGGACGATTTGACTAGAGTCGGATATCTTTTATTAGGACAGCTGCCGATGACACATTAACATCAAAAGATATACTGTAATAAATTATTAGATAATTAAGACAATTTGGCTGAGTCCTTATGATGTGTCAGCGAAAGTGTCCATTTCAGAGTGCGATGCAGGTACGTGGGGATTCCGTTGCGAGAATAAATGTCACTGCCGTAATGATATTCCATGTGATTTTGCGACAGGCTTCTGTTCCAATGCTCAATGCGCAGATGGTTGGACTGGTGTTAATTGCTTCGAAGGTTAATGAATATTGAGAGAATTTTGTTTTCATCACTGTGTCATTCTACAGTTTCTGCAAAGATAATGCAAACCTTTCCAAAAGATTACCACAAAGTTTGATCGTACAGCGCAATAAATTTCACCGCACTAACCAATCTGCCGGTCGAAGAGACTGTCAGCATGATAACGACTAAATATTTGAATTGTAGATGTGAATGAATGTATTACGGAAAGACATAATTGTTCACCGAAAGCGACATGTATAAACGAAATCGGGACGTACCGGTGCAAATGTAATGAACTTTTCATGGGTGATGGCTTCACATGCAAACGTATGTCATGACATTTTTGAATGATAAAAGGAAAGTGCGTGTAACTCTTTGAATTATTACAAATTTAATGTTACTTTACTTAAATAACGGAACAATTCTCAAAATGTGTTGTTGTCAATAACGCTACACGTTCTTTATATTTAACGATATATTACGAAAGATTGGATTGTGAACGGAAGAATGAAATGTATTGCAGAGATGGATGCTTGTTATTTACGATATAAAGAAAAGTGTTCGGTAAATGCCGCATGTGATGAAAAATCTCCGGAAGGACCGGAATGTGTTTGTAATGATGGCTATCATGGTGATGGCTTGAATTGTCTCAGAATTAATGCTCCAATAGGTTATCTTATTTGTTACATTTGTTGCTGAGTTATTTTAATAAATTTTAAAATACATTAAGTGAATAGAGTTTATCAAAAATTCAATTGAAATTAATTCAATGCCAAATTCTAGATTTTAGAGGAATTAAAAAATTTTTCATTTATTTTGATTTTAGAGGTTTTGCTTTTATAAAAATAAGAAAACATTTTTAATCCAAAATTTGATTCACATTTTTAAAGCTGCCATTGTTGAAAGATTATATGAATTTTGCTAAAGTTCTTTAATTTTTCATTACGATAAAAATTTGGTCCATATAAAGTTGTTAAGTAATTTTCAGAGGAAGCAATAACGCCAATCATGGATAATGCAATTACGAATGTACCACTCGGAATACCCAAGAGTGTTGAGATAGATAGTGATATGGATGAAACACCATTCTTGATGCATAATTGGGTCAATGAACCGGTAAAATTAGCATTTCTTTAATCTTTTAAATCTCTAACATTTACATTTTTCGGAATTTTACGACTACTTATAGATACAAATTAACTGATAAAGAATGAAAGAACGTTCTGGTATAACAAAACCATGTATCAGGTAAACACTGAATTAGCGGTACAGAAAGACCACAAAGAAATAAATATGAAAGTAAGTACAACGACTACTCCACCTTTCGCCAAAGATTACAGTGATGTCGGGAATGAACTTTACGTCGGTGGTAAAACAATTGAGGAAACGGATAGCAGTAGCAGTAAGTATTATATTATGATATTTTGAAACAAATTGTCCAATTTCAAAATGCCTTTGTAAACAAATCTGATATTGTTGTTCTTAGTTTAATTTATATAGACCTATCATTTCTTTTTTTCAAAGAAAGTATTGTTTGAAAACATTCTTGCAAAATTTCTCAACTAATTCATTTTTTCGATAAACTTAATTGGTCATAGAAATAAAATTATTTATAAATATTGAGTGAAAGTAATTGAAAGAACGGAATAAGTTAAAAATTTGAAATTGAAACAATACTTTCAGCCTTGTTTATTGTGGTGCCGGTAGCCCTATGTGCTTTGTGGTCTATCATTATCGTTGTTGTTCTCGCTGTATGCTGCCGAAAAAAGAGGTTAATTTTCATCAATATTCATCATGACAATTAATTATTACAATACACATTTGATCATTAAGTGTAAAATATCACTCAGTGAATGAAACACCAAAATTTGTTTCTTTTTTTAATAATTTCTCTTTAAATTTGATGCAGAATTTAAAATATTAATTTTCAAATTTTGAACAGTTATAGATAAGAAATATATAAAAATTAATCTAAATCTTTATTAGCATATATGTTTGAGATAAAATAATCATTAACATATATATTAAAGGAAGTTATCGTCGCCGTTAATGTTCCAAGATCCGGTAAGTATGGCCGGTTGGAGGAAGCCGCCGCAAGTTCTGAGTACATATCCCACCCATTTCACTGCTCAATACTAGTTGTTTTCGTCTTACCAAAATATTGTTATTTCCTCTTTCTTTGTGTATCTCCGTGTAAGTCTCTTTACGAATTTATGTTTTTCCTCATGAATTCGGAAATTCTCGCAAGTACAAATCCGCTTGAAAGATGAGCACAAATATAATAAAAATGTCCCCTCCTTTATTTCGTCTGCCGTACAACATTACGGCCTTGTATTAATTTCCTGAAAGAGACTTTTAATGCTAACTTACCCGCTAAGATCATTAATTGTCTAGATAGACTGATCTCGATCGGTCTACACATAGCAGTGTTTCTTCGAATGGCTTAAATCTCTCAAGAAACTTCCTCACTCAACGTTCGTAGATTTTGCTTTACTTATATAAAATATCTCACTGGATCCGATTGAAAATATGATATCCATCAAGAAATTAACGATTCTATCACGATGTTTATTCGAAGAAGAATGAAAAAAAGCTTAGATGCTTTCGAAATCAATGTTACGAATTATTTGTTTATTAGCATTGATTTACTTTGTAAAATTTTTTTGCTTTTTTGTTAGATTTTACTTGCACAGATAGAAGATAAGGATTACATTTACCAGTACTGTATATTTGCACCATTTCATTTCCATAGCAAAAAGTAAATCTCTCTAAATAACTGATGGGATCATTAGTCTTAGTGATAAAATTTTAAATATTTGTAGAATTACCACAGTACCAAAATCTAGATTTGTCACAAATGATTTTGACGTCCGTGTTCTTTCCTTTTCCCTCATCTTATTTTGCCTTGTGTTAAGTCACAAATAGAAAAACAATTGGCACAAAAATTTGCTTCGAAGATTAGTTCCATGTTTTCATTGATGTCACAATAAGAAAGAAAAATTAATAGTAAAGAATTAATGTGAAAACGATCGGAAGACAATAAAATGTAGCAAAACAAGAATAGGAAAGGAAATGATCGGGAATCAGTGAAGTCGAAGATCAATATCGCTCATGAAAAGGAAAGCAACAATTGAAATTCATTCGAAAACATTGAACAGAATATGAATGATTGGACAGATGCAAAAAAATGAGAAACTTTTAAATTTATTGGAGTTTTCTCTTCATTTTGTTCAACTTCCGTTGAAAATGTGACGAGTGATTAATCAGCCAAGATTGAATGATTGAATAAATCAATTTTGATACAGTTAGTAAGCAAAGATTATTTTAACAAAATTTTTAACTTTTTTTTCTTTCTGCTTGCAAACTTGCATTCTTGTCATCTTCAATTTAGCCTCATTTAACAATTTCAGTGAAAGAATAATTCGCAAGCTCAACTGTGCGCTTTCATTGTTTCTGTATTTCTGTCTCAATCTGAAAAGTAAATTTTTAATACTTCCATTTGAAGATAATTCACACTCATGCGGATCCATGCATGTGTAATTACAAAACTTTCGCAATTCGATCTAAATATTCTATTGAAATAAATAAATGCAAAAGATATATTCTATAAGTTAGCCCCAAGTTAAAATGAGCTAAAGTGATCGCATGCAAGTCATTAACAAATCTATAACTGAATGAAATGGTCGAGATGGAAAGAAGCTTTAATCGTCTGGCTTGCAGCATCTTTGCAGTCATTAAGAGAGAATGTAAATTACGATGACAAATTCTTATCCCAAAAATTTGGCAGCAGAAATAACCAAAAATGAAGAACTGAATCGAGCCGTTATGGATATTCATTGGGATGATTGCTGATAAATGTTTTCATACTTTCCATATAATTTCGGAAAAAGGAACACATCGTCCCTTCAATAAGACGTCGTGGAATGCCGCTCTATAATTTGTCAAGCTTTTCAAAATTTGAATAGAATATTTAAAAGTATTCCATATCATGAATATTTCCTAGCATTCAGTATAGTGTTATGTTGATATGATGATTATAGCTCATTGTGTTTATATTCAAAAACAGCAGTGCATTAGATTTTCCAAAAATGCCTATAATATGTCACTAAAACTTTTTAAAACAAAAATACTAAGTTATCTGCGCATTAAAATATACTAAGTATCTAATGCATTAACAATATTATATACTCTAAAGTATAATTTAATTCTAAACCATCCAATTTAAATAAAATATAAAATGAGTAAATTAACCTTGACATCACTATCCTGAATCCATTCAATCTGAGACATTTTCGAATCATTGGAACTCCGTGTTACGCGAACATAATTTGCTCCATTAATTCCACGTATGAGTTTCTGGTTTCCATTTGTTGATACAATTGAAGAATCCACCGAGACGTAAACTCCTTCATATATATCTTTTTCGGTATCGACTATCATTCTCCGAACGTCCAAAAAATCCCTACAATCATTTATGCTACTTTTGTGAAGAGCTAAATTTCTGCTACTATTCTATTCATACAACAGCTTGAAATGGTCTGAAATTTAGTTTCTTTTCTTTATAGTTTACAATTATCCAATACTATTGGATAATTGTAAACTATAAAGAAAAGAAACCGAGTTTCATCCACTGGAAAAGTTTAATAAAATGATTTAAAAATCAGTACTGTAAGCTTTCGCCAAGATAGCGATACTTGAGATTCAATTCCTATAGCTAACTGAAATTAATGAATAATGCCTCCCAGTCAATTCAAAATTCATCTTTCAGTCTTTTCCAATTTTTGTAATCAATTGTATTGAAAAGAACAAGAAAAAAACAAAAAAGAAGCAGCCAACCGTGGTGAAATATATCCACGTAGTATCGGAGCAGTAGTGATATAGACCAGTTCCGTAGTGGGATCAATATGAAGCGCTATCTAGAATTTCAAATTTCCATCCTAATGATCGTTTTTGAAATCTAAGAAAATAAAAATAAGCAAAGATTTTGAATATCAAAAATCCAACTGTTCTAAAAATAACATAAAATATTATGAAGTTTATTTCATTTCCCACCTATTGATTATTTGAATAAGTTATTAATAAAGAGATATTTTAAAAGAGATACTGAAAAGAAATAAGAGATACTTTAAAATCGGTGATTTGCTTGTTCCACAATTTGGTGTCTTTCCAAATAATTTTAAAGAGCGATTTTGGTGAACATGCAACCGTATCCTGCATAAAATAAACTTGCTTCTCTTTTGATATACGTATTTCTGGATTATTCCTGAAATTATAATGGATAGAGGTAGGAATCATCATCCATTATTTGCAAGAAAGCTTCAATATATAAAAATACAATTATAAATTCCTTTTTTTGAAATGTCTCTTGATTGATGTATTTCAGATTTCATACAATTAAATTTTTTTACCGTTTAAAAAAGAAAAAAATAATGTAGAAATATTTTAATTAGGGCTAAAAATAATTAAACTTTCTTAAAATCAATTTATTCAAATTCATCTAATATAGTTAAACTGATTAAAAATTATTTGAACATAATCTAACAAAGTTCATAACTTTCTGCTTTCATCTCATAAACGAGTTCGAAACATAATTTACGAATCCTTATAAGAAAGCTTTAATGTATGAAAAACACAACTATAAATGCATATTTTTAAAACCATCACGGATTTCATGATTACCTAACGTTTTACTTGAAAACAATCAGAATCTCAGGTTATGCTGAAATGGTTACCTCTGAAGAAGTTTCCAGCTACCAATTTCTGTCAATAACTTTTTAGCTTTTAACTTTGCTCCCTCTACTTCCTCGATATATTGTGCTTTCGAATATACTTTCCCTGCAATCAATATCGTTGATAAGTTGTCATCATCCGAATCTGAAAAAAAAAAGTTGAAGTGACGGTATCAACTAAAAATAGAAGAGGATCCATTCAGATTACCGCACTGAAAATGATTGCTTGATGTAATGGTTGTGAGGAGTGAAATTAAGAAAAGCTTTTTAATTATCAAAATTTCCATGCATAATAAGACGAATCATTATGTGATCCATTTATTTAATGCAATAATCTGTAATGATCAGTTTTTCTGTGTGATATATTAACTCTCTTTTATCAACATATTACTTCCTCTTTTCCTTATCTTATTTGCACTTCCAGATCATACGATTCTCCATTCTTTATAATATTAACCACAGAAGTTTATGTTTAACTGCGAATATTTAAGATCTGAAAGGAATCACTTAAGATCAGATGATCAATTTTTGCACGCAGTTTGGGATAAGTCGATATTGCTTCTCTTTGTCTTTTTGAAATCAAAACTTGCTATGAAATTAGCTGACACGTACCGGACGAACATTCCATGGCTGAACGGAATTCTTCATCAGCCTGTACATTTCGTTCTGAGACTTCTGAAGATGTATTATAATTTGGCATAGTCCTATAACCTCGTTCACGTGGTAAAATATGAAATGGTACCAACCAAAGCTGGAACCAAGCAACCACAAATGAGGATACCAATACCGTATACTGGGGCAGGTTACCCTGTGCTGGTGAAAAAAAGAATAACGCCTAAAAAAATACATCATTTTTAAAAAATATTCTAAAAACTAAGATCCTAAATTGCCGATAAGAATAATTGCATTCAGTAGAAAATGGTTTGTATAAGTTTTACTAATAAAGATAACTTATAGATGTGCTAATGAATTTGCACAAAGTAAAAAGTTATATAACGAATTTTGCAGAAAATAAAGCAAAATTTTATGGTTATACAAAATTTTGCTCCAATTTATTTGATTTGAGTTGAAATTTATTTTTAATTCTTATTGCGTGATCATATGTTTAAAGTTACTTAAATTTTATCAAATTTCTTAATTACTTTTATTTTTCTCACATTTATTCTTCTTTAATTTCAATTTTTTGTTTAAATTGACTTCTTATAGTCTAATATTTTAGCAGTTATTCCTATAAAATAAATAGAAAAACCTTTACAACAAGAAAAATTGTCGTTGCAACAGTTGTAATGGCAACAGGAAGCCAATGTCCAATTAATAAGATTGAATAGAAAAGGATGAGAATACACGTACGAATAACTGCTGTGATCTGAAATAAAAATTACCAGCCAAGTCTTTTGTTAACATGAAGTTTTACCACTCTTTCTTCCTTGCAAAAATAATTTCAATTAATTTCATCAAATTCCAAAATTTCCAAATTCAAAATAAAGTAATAAACAAGCAATATAAAATATCTATTGACACTGTAACTGTGATTACAACAATACCTGACAGATATCCACTCTCTTATTTAAATAATGTGTTTTGAAAAAAGTAGAATCACTTACGACAACATCAAATAGTGAAAGCTTCATGAAATCCGGTTGCGAAATGTCGACCTCACGAAAAAATACTACGGGCCAATCATTGCCTTTGCTTACCTGAAAGAAGGAAATTCATTAATTCAAGTTTCTACGGAAACAATATTAAAAATTGACGTTTTTCTGTCGTTCATCTCTTCTGTAATTTCCTGACTTCTCCACATAAAATTGCATTGCTTCGTAAAAAAAATTGATGTACAGGTGTTTTTAAAGTTGGAATAAGTCGATACTACATGTAATGATAGTCAAAATTATTATCATCATTCTGCAATTATATTGAATAGTGGGTGATTTTTGTCTCAAAAAATGCTTCTTTACCGTAGAAATGACCCACAATAAAGCTGTAAGGCAAACATCAAATACTGTCACCACCGTAAATCGTCGACGATCCTTAAAAAAAGAAGCATTTTTATGAATCTTTATTAAAGTGCAACTTCAATAAAATAAATTAATCACTAAAAATTTAACCTGAATGAGTGATAAAGTTTTTATATAGTATTTCAGATCTCATCAATTTATCTTTTGAACGATTTCATTTAACGAATAAATTTCAATGGAACAAAATTTTTATGTCACGAAAGAACGATGATGCCTATAAAATTTTAGAAATTTGTTGAACTATTGAAAGATGAGAATTAACAATAATATCGTTAAAGATAAAGACGGATATAATTATTAATGAGAGTGAGAGGCATTAGATAGATATAAAGTATGAACTAACTTTACTTGTCCGTGATTCTCCAGATAAGAAGAATTCCTCGGTACTATTCATCTTCTGATAAATCGTAACTTGATTTTCTTCGTTGTTTTTTGCCAAGTTTTTGTGTTCATCTGTGCCACTCATATGTTTTTCTTTATCCTATTCAAACTTCATCTTTAAAAAACTACATTTCCAATTAGATATGAACAGTTATAATAAGAAATTATAATTAAGCCCAGATTTCGCTCTTCCTAATCATTTCTTCTAGTTTTTTTCTCCTTCAGATAACTAAAAGTTCAATAATAAACTCGAGAAAATAATGCGGAATAAGTTAACTTAAAGAAAATAAAAAAACGAAAGATTAAAAATGAGTCAAACGAATGGTTGAATAGTAATATTGAATTTTTTTCTTATTCGAATAAAATCACGATAACAAAATAATCAAATTTGCTTACAAGAATTAAAAAAAAGTTTTCGAAAAATTGGAAATAATATTATGCGTTGTTTGCAGCAGTTTTGAAAATATTTGCATGCATGCAAGTAGATATGCAAGCCAAAGTAAACAAGCATTCATTGTTTGTTAAGAAAATTACAATAGAACAAATTTTCAATTAATATAAGTAAAATTTCTGCAAAAAATAACGAATACTTTAATTGATATGATAAAGGTAAAGTTAAAAGTTTTTGATTTGAGTTGTGAAAAGAAGAAAAGAAAAATTAGAAATGAATAAATTTACAGACAGTAGGAGAGAACAGAAGGAAGCCAGCAAAATTTCGAATGTACTCATCTTCATTATCACTATCATAGTTCCATTGGAGCGCAAAAAGTTAAGTTTCGATCACTCCCTCTCCATCAATATCACCAACACTATTCACTGATAACGCTAATGACACTCCTGTTCAAACATCCACTATACCATATGCATACTAATAGCTATTGCTTTTCTCATCAAGCTCTTCCCTGTAGCTGATAAACAATTTGATTTTTAAATTCTCAAAAATTCTTTAAAACACATAAAATTGGACATATCAGATATATCAGTAACAGTTGGTTATCTAAATTGATAACAATGCTGCAATTTCAGAATGGGAAATGAAATAAAGAATAAATTTGGATCATTTTATTCTATCTCCTGAGAATGATAAGGATAAAGAAAATTCACAGCTAATATATTCAGCAGAAGTGATCGGAATTTAGTCACTGTAGAATGACAAGTGCAATATGTTGTAATAGTGCGTGCCATTCATGGATTTGTCATGATTTATTGATCTATTGATTAATTAGCAGAATGATTGATTCATTTTGCTTTCGTTTTCGTTTAAACTTTGTTCTCGATCAATAAGTACTGATAATAGAGTAAATATGGCATATTGGTTTACGAATTGTAACTTGACATTTACAAAGGTTATGCACATTGAAAAGTTTACGGTTGGCCTGAAGACCATGAAAATAACTTGCGGGAGTGATCTGATCTCTGTTGACACATTCATATTTTAAAGGTATACTTGATAAATAAGAAAAATTTTGTTACTTAGCATTACCTAGAATTTAGTATTGTGTGGATGGTTTTAAATTTGACATAAATGAAATTTATGAAAAATTTATTATGTATCGCTATATTACAATAATACTGACGTCTTAAATACCAAAAATTTAAGATTGTTCAGTTAAGTTGTCCTATCAATAACTGTTCTTAAGAATTAATTTTTGCTTATTATCAAAACAATTTTGGAAGTTTAACTTCTTCGACAGGAAATCAGGATGACATGGGAGGCTCATTCCTCACTGAATTCTAAAACAATCTTTGAACGATTCAGTTCTTTCCCTTTCTTTAACAGATGCATTTGTTAATTGGTTGGTAATCTTCTGACAGGACTGATTTGCATTGACAACATTTCTGAAAAAACCTTTTGTCTTCCTAATTATCATCTTTAAATCATATATATTTCTTCACTATTTATAACAATTACCTGCATTTGTCCTTCTGAACTTCAATACTGTTTTATCGAGTTTTAAGCGTCAGAAATCATCATAATTGCTGTTATCGTGCATATCATAGGATAGCAAAGTTTCAAATAATGAGTTCCAACATCCTACTGTTATAAAAATAATTTTTTGATTACTTAGATTTTTTTCTTTTGAAAAATTTCACCAGTTTTGGAGATTTTAATTAAAATAAAAAATTTTAGAAAGCCACAATGTCATGTAAAGATTATTTTTAGTGAAAAAAGTTAAGGTGCAGATGTTAATGCTGAACTATTGGTGATAGTAATACTTGCTTACATCTCTCGAGTAAACTTAATCTTACTGCAGTTCACAGGTAGAAAATATATAATTTCACAAAAGTTATGGCTTACACTTTTTTAATCATAGGTTTACACTTTTTTAATCATCTGAACTGTAAATATCGTATAAATTTAGCTCTTCCTTAAAACTTTCAGATTATCGCGACAATGCAATTTGGTTTGCATGGATAACTCTTTGCCCTTTGTCTGTGAAGTTGAAATTCATACCACAACCTTTTTTTTTGCCAAATTTGAAAACAATAAAATGCTGCATATAGCATGGCGAGATACAACAATCAGATTCTGCATGTTAAATTTTTAACGTTTCAAATTCAAATTTTGTATTTGTGTGATATTCATCAAATGAAAATAGTTGTAGTACCAGTAGTGGTAGTAGTGATGTTACCCATATTGATGATTACTATTGTAGTGCTATCCATTAATCAGCATTAACAATATCCCATAATTACCCTTCGCACCTGAAATTATTTCCGATTTATAAGGATGACGAGAATATTCATGTTATTCACATCATGTCGCAAAAATCGC
>UPTC01000394.1:0-24094 GCA_900537255.1 Acanthocheilonema viteae
CGTTTGGGTTATTTTTTGCGCTTCTTATTTCATGTTTTAATATTGCGTTTTTATTATTGCTGTGGTTTAATTACCCAAGTTTGAATGGGTTTCACTCGCAATAAAGTACAATTCAACGCGTGTCTTTACATCGTTCTTCTGCTACAACCAACCACATTGGAGTAGGACTCAACTCTTATTTCATAATTAAAGGACCAACATTTCAACAAAGACAGAGTTGCAATCCCTTTACTGAATACTTCATAAGAACCTATTGGAATAAAGCTAACAAAAAAGTCTCACGACAAATGTAATTTTTAATAAAATTTCTTCATCCTGTTTTCCTGAATATGTAAATTCTCTTCCTGTACCTTCTCTCCTTACTTTTGCTTTCATCTTTTATTGCATTTCAAATTTGTATTACAAAATGCATTTAAAATGAGCATTTTGTAAAATGAAAATGATATTTGATTTCCATGATTCTTTGGATGGGCATAAAATCAGTATACAGTACTCTTCGATTCATCTCCTCTCCTCAATTTCCATTTCTATCATTTCTTCGTTTCACTTTCACCCTCTTCTTTCTTCTAAAAATTTCCACTTATCTTCTTCAGTCATTCAATTTAAAAAGCATACAAAATTCAAAACATCCAATTCAATCTTTTAAACATTCAGAACAAAGAAAATTGGTTAGGCTTAAAATTTTAACTGATAAAATCTGTTACTTTTCGGAAGAGCCTGATCAAAATGCTATCACAACTAGAATCTTCTGAAGCTACCTATAATTTCAACTGCTTTCTCCTCCCATGTTTTCTCAATTTCTGTGTACCAAGCACCTATCAAACAAATCAGTTTGGTAGAGGTGAAGTGCATACACCCGTACACACACATACACATACACCACACATACAAACATACACACAAATGTTGCACACCTACCGAATCATTCTCCTTCTTATCTTCCTTTTTGTCCGTTTCTCCCTCCTTTTTATCCTCCTCTGCATTCTTTTCTTTCTTCTCTTCCGCCTCGTCCTTCTCTTCCTCCTTCTTTTCGTCTTCCTTTTTCTCGCCCCCCTTCTTCTCCCCTTCCTCCTCAACATGCACTTCTTGTGTTGGCATCACTTTCATCTCATTTATAATCTTTTGGTCACTTTGTTGAGTCTAAAACAAAATTCCCTCTATAATTTTGCAATGATAATTTCAATTATATAATGTTGATTCATGGGGATTGTATCGCGATGATATCCAGTATGATTTGATGATTCTACGCATTTATCTGCATCATCGCTATTATAAGTTAAAATTCATTTTCTTACAATGAAACTGTAATTCATCTCAAATCCTCATCAAAGAAAAAAATTACAATTAATTCTTTGATAAATTTCAAAATCAAATACAATATTGGTACCAACCATTGCTGTATTTTTTGCCTCTTTTTTAGATCCCTCCTTCTTTGAGCCTTCTTTTTTTGAACTCTCTTTCTTCGATTCCTTCTTGTCCTGAGTCTGAAATTACTAACTTTCATCAGCGATGAAGTACTTGAATACTCGAATTTCATATACACAAATGATTTCAAGTATGACTGAGAATTTGTGACTCTCTGCAAAGAGTAAAACTCAGTAGTACAAAGGGTTTTTTAGCATTGGAAAAGATTGAATAAGTAGAGGTAATTTTGCATACATTTGATTGTAAATGAATCAACGAAATCCCTTCCGATAACATAACCGTCAAAAAAAAAAATACCGCGCCGAACGTTGCCAAATGTGTTTTTTGTCAACAATTTGAATTCTTGACAAAAAAATTGAAAGTTTTCACCTTAAATTAAAATAATTTACCTCTTTTTCAGTTTCTTTTTTCTCCTCTTCCTCTTTCTTCTTTTCACCTTCACCTTCATCAACCACAGATTGCGTCTTCTGTTCATCCATTGGTGGTAAAATTGTTGGTACTGCTACTGGTTGACCACCAGTAACTGCTGCATTGCTGGCTCTAAATTTAATAAAAAGTTTTGAGGATGAAAAGTTCTAAGGGTAACGTTGTAAATTGAATTACTGCAATAGTATTTAATTTCTGATAATAAATAATTCCTTATCATTTCATTTACAAACGTATTACGGAAGCATTGCAAATTATACATTGAGAAATTCAATTGCTTCTGTATTATTAATTGTAATTATTTGCTATAATTACCAAATTTGTATTCCTAATTTAACATTATTTAGCAAATATGAGGAAAAGAAAACTTTTTCTTGCCACATTGTATGATAGCGATCAGAACGAAAATTGTTATGCTAGCCAAACTGAAGGTTTGATGAGCGAGCATTGTAATGAGCATTGTTTCATCGATCATATTTCTGATATATTTTTTTCCCTTTTAAATTTATTTGCTATATCAATAAATGATCTTAGGAGATAGATATACCGAAAGTTACGTCCGAGTTACGTTTAAATGATGCGTTAAATTCGTGAATAGTTGAAAACTAACAAGAATATTTGAATGGGAAAAATCTGTTTGTTGAATAATATTCTAGCTTTTGATTAGTAATCAGAGATTTTTCCTCAAAATAACAGTAACAACGTTTAAACTTCCAGCCGCCTTATGTACGTAATGAAAACTTAGAATAAAGTTTTATTCATTCTATTACATCTTTTACAACTTTCAGTATATTTGCATAAATTATCTCTGCAATTAACAGAATTTGTGCTACATCCATTTGATATTGTTGTTGTAGTAAGTTACATATTTTGTTTGCATATTTGCATCATAAATTGGTTAAAGCAACAGATTGCATAGTGTATTTTGAATTATTTGATTTTCATTATCGTCAATTTATCAATACATATTTCAGTACGAGAATTATGCCATTATTTTGCATTAAACTTTAATTTTCCGATAATTATTTGACAGAGTGATATGCTTCTATCATTCAGGAATTATTTCCAGCTATATGAGGCTTCCTCACTATTCAATCGTAATAACATACAGAAATAATGCCAAATAAGTAAGTGTTATTGATCATTGATTTCTTAAATTTCGATCCTGCAATTCTTTTTAATTCTAAACATCCTAATCAACTCTTACAGTATTTATTCAGTTAGTTTGCCTCAAATTAAAAAAAATTGAACATAATTATTTGTTGAATTTAAACGTTATTTAATCATTGTTACTTTGTAATTAATTTAATCAAAGAGAATCTTGGATTATGTGATCTTATCAGTATAAATATATTATTTATCACTCGCATATTCTTAGATAAGAGATATTACGCAGAATAACATACATTTATATGAAATAGGCAAATTCATTTAATTAATAAATTACAGTAAATGAGTATAATTGTTGGTAGTTTTCAAGTTTTCTCGAATATCGCATATTTCAATATGTAATGTTTGATCCTTTCTTTCGGTATTTCGTTACTCTATTTAAAAAATTTTTTAATTGCAAATTTATCTTCTTCTAGTAACATGGATTTTTTCTTTTAACAATTAATGCTGGTTTTACACAATGATATTTACTATTTGAAATTTTAACTTACAAATTAAACAACTAATAAATTCTTTATACTCCAAATGTTTCCATACAATTTCGGTTCCGAATTATTTCAGTAAAAATTCAAAATTATGACTTTATTTTTAAACAGAGATCTCGAATGTGTTTCTTCCTCTGCCTAACTAACTGATAAGTGTAAGCAATTGCATAATAAATGCCACAAATGTCACTTCACCACAATGAAATGACATTTCAAAGGTGAAATGAATTTATACGGAATTAGCAAATTTAAATTTTTTCAAAAAGATTTGCAATTCTGATAATAGTATAAACATTGATATATACGACAAGTCAAAAATTTAAATCATTATAAATGTCAAAATTTTACTTGCCTTCGTTTCAGACGAAAGCATTGTATTTTGACGTGTGGTGGATTATCAAAAAGCTGTGATGACGGAAGCAGCAGAGGTTTTTTTCTAAGGATCATTAAATTAAAACAGTATTTATATTAATTGAAGGGTCTCGATGTGAACTAGTCAAATAGGATTGAACAAATTTGGTAATAGTTTAGAAATTAATTGGTGATAATGAAATAATTCAGGATAAGAATGTCTTCTAATCACTTCATTTTGGAAAGAATATCTTTTTAAAAAAAGGAATAATAAAAAATTCTCCTAATAACAATATGCTTACGCCTTTTCTGGCATTTAATCTAAAATTTTTATTCGTCACTTCGCTTTCTAAAACGACTACAAACTCGTTTTAAAAAAGAAATGATGAATAAAATAATTGCAAGCTTCTTTCAATGTGACCCAAGAATGCGAAGTTTTTTTTGGTTTGTTAAAAACAACAAATAATCATATCTTCTCTTAATATGGATGTAACTTATCATATAACATATTTAAAATAAGGAAGTTCGTGATTTGTTCGTTTATTACGACTACTTAAGATTACTTAAGAGTTTATTACGATTATACTTTCTGATAGTGTATTTCGCATTAATTATAATTTTACGCTTCCTTCCTTGTAGTATGCACATGAATTATTTCAAAGAGCATTTAAATTTGCAGTGAAGTTAAGGAATATATAGTGTTTAGTCGAAAAGCAAAACGATTACTATGACTTTGAATTACAATGAAGTATTTAAAGTAATTACTTGGAAATTTTATTTTTTTTTCTATAGATTGATAAATCTATTATCGCATACTGCAATGAAAAAAAATTATGGCTGCACGTTAATCACGATGAAGGTAAATTTGTTTTCAAATCTATTTTGTATTTATTATAATTTTTGCGCTTACTCATAATGTTTGCAGAATGCTTCAAGCCTTTATTAATTAACTAGTTAATTAATTAACGAGTAGTCCAAATCTATTTTGTATTTATTATTGATTAACGAGCAGGTAAAAATTATAAAATTTATATGATACTATTATTTGGCTTATATTTCTAATATTTCCAGATATTCTTCAAAATTATTTCGAAAATGGCGCTGGTCTGGATGAATTTGGTGATGTTGAATTTAATGATATTCAATTTCAACATGACTTTCGAATTCATAAAAAAAGCATACAGGTAAGAGGAAAATAGCATACATGCTATGCAATTTTCAAAAGTTATGCAAAAATTTGAATAATCTCAAACAATTTTGAAGGCTGTAACTGAAGTAGGCAGCTCGTTACAATCTTTCATACCAATGATTGTTTATCATCGGCATGTTTGGTGGAATTATGGTTATAAATTAACTCTCGAAGAAGGTATAAATCGTATAATTGATGGGCTATATATCTAGTAATCTTTGAAACAATCATAAATCATTTAAATTTTTCACTATTAGAATGGATTCTGAAGTGCAACCGTTTAAATTGAGGTCTTCTGAAGGCTTTTCAAATTGTAAAATAACTCAAAACATTAATATTAAGTAAAATTAATTAAGCTCAAAATGATTTTAATCGGAAACAAAATTACTGCAATATACTTTTTGAGTGCTTATTGATTGCTGTAATAAATAATAGGTGAATGTTTTTCGTTGCTATTGAAAAGCCTTGGACCTATAGCAAATCCGGAAAGAAAAGTACCACGAGGAGCAATTGGCAATAATTGTCCAAATAATCAAAAGCCACCGCCGGCATCTAATATTCATGTGACAATTAGTGTGAAAAAAAACGAAATTTTAGAAGCAATTACTGAAGGTAAGTCATTTTATTATAAATGATGAATATGAGGAAAAGAAATTCGAAAATACCAAAAAAAGGAATCTGTGCTTTAGGAGAACTGGTTAAAAGTCCATATAATACTGGCTATATTTGCCTTAATTTAATGAGTCAATCAATTTTGCAAGAATTGATTGAAAATCACGAATTTATTATTTTGCGTATTTCGATGAATATTAATAAGAATTACTTCAATATCGAAAAACTTATTGAATTTCCCGCTACGACATCAATACAGTACATTCTTTTTATTGTTGAAACTTATTTTTGTAAAATCATAGGATGTTAAAATTTGTTACAAAAAGTTTGTGAAATCAAAATATGTTGAAATTTGCTACAAATTTGCTTTACATTTAATCTGCTCAAATTCTATCAAAATAAAGTTTAAAAATGTTAGAATCTCTCTCAAATAATAGAAGGAAACTGATTAAGAGGAGAAAAAGTATAGAGAGAAAGGCAAATGATGGAGGAATATTTTGTGCTTAAATTTCAATTTTTAATTAAGTGAACTTTTTAGGGCATTGATGAATCCTGAAAATTATGAATTGCTAGAAACAGTGCTAGCATGTAAGCGAAGTTGCGATTCAGATTTCATTTTTACAAGAGGTAAATTAAGCATTATTAATTTCTAGTCGAAGAAATATAAGTTATTACCTATATCAAATATCATCAGAAATCAGATGTTAATGTTAAAATATTTTCAAAACTATCAAATAACTGATGCTTCAAATTGCAATATTAATAACTGGTACAAAACATATAATTAATTAATTATCAATTAACTATAATACTTTATTTATAACTCATTTGATATTCTTAATTTTTACTAGAGTGTTTATAACTCATTTGATACTCTTAATTTTTACTATAATGGAAATATTAGCTAATTTGAATTCATTTATTAATAAACATTAATAATGCATTGTAGGAAGTGGTGCAAATAATGATGCAACATCTTATCATGTCCATCAAAACATTCTCAAGCAACGATCATTTGTACTAGACGGTATTCTAAGACAGAAATGTTCACTTCTGACCGATCAAATACTTATAATTGACGCTGAAGATCGTATCATTTTTCCACATCTAACGGATGATGATATGAAATTTGTTAGTTCGATTTCTATTATTTATAAATTTTAAAATATTGAATTTCATTAATTCTCCTTAGAAACAACAAATCATTTCAGCTGCTCACTTACTTATACACCGGTGAAATAATGTTACCGAAATTTGATGGCTTCGCTCGAGTAGGTCGTATTCTAACGCTATTGATTGATCGTGAACAATTAATCAGTATTTTTATGGAATGGCAAAAATTAATTGTTAAAAATCTTCTCCAAGTCGAAAAAGTTCTGTGTTTTTTCCTTTCCTTTCTCTTTAATCATTCTGTCCTTTTAAATTCAAAAAAAAACCAAAGAATACAAATTTACTTGTTAAAGTTATCGTAATTCATCTACATTTACACTATTCTTCATCCAGATACTTTAAAATAATTGTGCTATTTCGTATTAAATAAACAAATAAATTTAACAATATTATTGCTTAAAAATTTCTAAGGAATGTTAATATTTATTATACTACGGATAGCTAATAAAATCAAAACATTTTTATTACTATTTTATCGATTACTTTTTTAATCTTTTATTCGTTTATTTATTGTTTTTGATTTCAGTAAATTACTTTAGCATAGTGAATACTAATTTTCACTTATTTAAATTTGTTTCATTTGAATAAAAGTATATTGCAGAAGAATGACAATGATGTAATTGTTGAAGAAAGTTTTAAAGCGTTAATATCGGTGTTTAGTGCACCGTATGGAGCATTACCGTACGCTAAACGAATGGCAATTTCTTTACTCGCTGATCAGGTTCATCATTTCAATCAGAAATTCCTATAACTTCTTTACTTTTTTTCCAATTAATTGAAAATTATGCAATTAAAAATTATGCCATTTCTAATTAAAAATTATGCATGAAATTAGCGATTATTCGCAGATAACAAAAAGTAATGAAGAATTGGTCGAAAAATATATTGAGCAATCACGTTATGGCCAATATGAGATTGGACATTTCATTGAAATTGCATTGAAGCTGAAACATTTCATTACTTCTGTTAAAAAAACACCATATCCTAATTAAATTTTTATAATTAATAATTATTTTCAAAATTATGTAAGCTTATTTATTTCAATAAATATTTTAATCTGAACATAATTGCTATTCATTTGGTAAATTGTGCAAAAAAGAAAGGGGCTAGAGGTCATGATCCTGAAAAGATACATATTTTTTGAATTATTAAAATATTTCATGATATATTATTTGAAATGCAACTTGCTGAAAAATTGAAAAGTCAGTTCATTTGATTTTTTCTCTATTTTCATTGGAAAGGATTGAAATTAAAATTTTTAATGCGATTATTGGATAATTATACGGAAAAAATCATTTATCTCATGTATCCAAAATTTTAAAATTTCGGAGAAATTAAACAGACTATCTTTATAAATTAAAGGATAACGTTAGCTGAAAATTGAAATTTCTGACAAAAAAAAAAACAGATTTTGGAAAGATGGCTATAGAAATGAAATAGTTAAATATGCTTTTATGCATTTAATCAGAGAGAATATTCGAGTAACCCTTTTACGTTTGCGGAGAATTGCATAAATGAGAACAACTTTTAATTTGCAATTTGCATGTTATGTGAAATTAATACTAAATAAATGAAATGGAAAATGGGTTAGCAATTAGTTTATTATTTTTATTAGCTCGACGAAGTGGCATATTATTCCAGCAGCCAAAATGAAATCTTGTAGTGAGGGAAATGAATCGAGACTTGTACAGTTTCCAAATGGCAAAGTAAATGCTTGCTTTAGTTATTTCATTCATTTGCAAGTCAATTGCATTCGGAAGCGATAGGGTGAAATGTAAATACGGAGTATGAATTTTGCAGATAGTTGGAGCACGATGGTTGATAAGAAGAATTTTAGGAACTGGCGCTTACGGAGCAGTTTATGAGGTACAGAGCGTAACAAATCCTTTAATCAGTGGAGCGCTTAAAGTAATTGAAATTGATTTTCAATCGAATTTTCGTTTGAAGTTAAATTTCAGTTTCAATAAATCATTTATATCATTAACTAATAATTAATGCTTTTGCATACCAGATAAGAAACTTTGAATCAACTGAAAATAAAGTTTTACAAAAAAGTACAAAAGTGTCTTTGTTGATTTATTTCTGAATTTCAATACTTTTCATGCAGGCTGAATCAAATTCTGCAGCAGATAGTATTTTAAAATTGGAGGTTGAAGTATTAAAGCAACTACAAAGTCGTAAATATACCGTGCGTCTGTTGTATTCTGGTAAAAGAGAAACATATAGGTCAGGAGGCTAGTTCGGAATTCTTTACATTACATGTTTTCGCTATTTGTTTAACAGTGAAACACAGACACTGTAACTTGTAAAAAAGGATAAATGTCAAAGAGTTCTTTGTAATTCAATTCAAATATCGAATAAAATAACACAGTGGAAGAATTTAGTTTTACAGTTATATGGTGATGACATTGTGTGGTCCGGATTTGCTTACACTCAAAAATATGAAAAATTTGGAAACATTCAGTGAGAGTACTATACTTCGTATTGCTGTACTAAGCTTATATGCTATTAAACAGGTGTAAAATTACAAATTTACAAGTTAAAAATATTTTTTATTTTTGTCATATTCATATCTTCGAAAATTCAAATTTACAAATTAAAAATATTTGTATTCATTTCATCGGAAATTTCAACAAATCTTTTGATGTTGCTGGAAATTTCGTTACAGTAATACTTAAAAAAAAGTGTAACTTTAATTGTTGAAGTTGCATGAAATTGGTTTTGTACATCGTGATATAAAACCAAGTAATATGGCAATATCACCAACTGCTAGTGTTCGCCATATTATTTACTTACTGGATTATGGGATGGTTCGAAAATATGCAATTTACAGTAATAAGCAATGGTTTATCAGACAACCGAGAAAACGGGTTCATTTTTTAATTCAAAAAAAACGAAAAATTATGAATGAAATTTTGAATAAACATAATTTTTTAGGAAGAAAATCTTTTAATATTCATCCTTTTATAATTGATATGAAAAATAAGCTTTTAATGAGATTTTGAATTATTTTGCAGGTTTTACTTCGTGGAACACTACGATACTGTTCAGTGAATACTCATAAACGAAATGAGCAAGTCTGTAAAAATTAAACTAAAAATGAAAAAAAAAAGAAAAGCTTTCAAACAGTTTTAGAACATACCGATCTAATTTTCATTGAGTGTTATAAATTTTGGATGTTTACATTATTCTTAAAAATATATAAGCATAGAATGTTAATCTAAAATTATAAGAATGTAAACAAAAGATTTATTTTAGCTCATTAATGATTGTTATGTTTGCAATAGAATAATCTGATAATAAATAAATTAGAAAACAAATAAATAAACAATTCATATAAGAATGTAAATGAGTAAATTGTGTTTTTATTTTAGGGACGAGTTGATGACCTCTGGTCATTAATGTACATGCTGATTGAATTACGCAGCAATTATCTACCATGGGGCAAAGCAACACGTGAAGATCGTATTCTCTATCTTAAAGAATCTATTTCTGATAAGCAACTTTTATCAAATGGAAAGATGGAATTTTATGAACAAATTTTAACACATCTTCGTAAATTACGTTACCCGGATAGACCCGATTATCATTACGTGTACAAACTGGTAGTAATCTATGATAATACATTTCTGATGATAATAACTTTGACAAAAAGTGATATCATTTCGAAGTTAATTGTTAAATCGAATTCGTATTATCCATAACGTTTAATATATATATAAGAAATTATAATAATAAAAATTCTCTAGATGATATTACCTATGATAAGAAAACGATACTTGTTTAACGAACCGTATGATTGGGAAATTATACCAGAAAATGAAACACAAGAAGAATCGGAATTGTTAGAAAAATCTCATATATCATCAAAATCCACTAGTCCAATTAGTGTCAAATGTAACTTCTTTTTCAGTCTTTTAATTAATTTAAAATTCTCTACGTCACATATTTCAAGCTCAAAAGAAATTAATTGTATTCTAGTGCAAGAAATATCAAAAATCAGTATTTAATTATTAAAAAGTAAAAAAAATACATGAATGATGTAGAGATGAAGTAATTAACTATTATAACAAATATATGAATTTAAAAATTCATTACTAATTATTAAATGATCGAATGTATTATCGATAAATCAAATTAGCTTAAGAAACACTTGACTGAATGTGGCCAAAATTAGACTAGCTTTTTTAACAATTTGACTTTGAATTCTTTTAGACATGTCTAGGATTTGTGAATGCTATGTCTAACCTTTAGGATTAGAGCATTTGCAATCCTGGATACTTCTTTTTTAAAATTAAATCCGAAATTAGAAATTTTTCGAAATAATTTTTCTCTTGGATAAAACTTTCTGAAATCACTTATATTTATTATGCAAATATGACATATATTCCTCAGCAAATTTTTGATTCAATCATTCCTTTTCAAAAAGAAAAAAATTCCTATTTGTATAATTATATTATAGCTAGCAATCTAATCATTCCGGAAGATATACCAGTAGCACAGGAACAGGCATTTGATGAAGGCGAAAATGATGTACCAGATATAATGAAAACTTCTTATCATGTTTGCCAACGACGACAAGATCGCGATCGACGTGCGTTGCAAGATGAAAGCAATCCACCAAATGAAGATTTACCATAAATTCTTTTTCAGCTTAACTACCGAATTGTTGCAATCAGTTTAAGAAACAAACTATTTGGTAGAATAATATACTCTCATTATGTGCAATTCTATAAGAAAATGATGCTTTGGAATTGTGAATTCATACATAAACACCACTTGTTTGCAAAATAGAAAACAGTAACAAAATAATCATTTAATGATACTTAAGACTGTCTTTCCCATTGAACTTTTTTTAGTACATCAATCGATTTAATAATTTATGGCACATGTCTCATCAATTTACGCGACACTTCTAAAAATGCTCAGTATAGGTAGAACACTAATACACTGAAATTCAAACACTGAGAAGTGAAACTAATCTTTCAGTTCATTTCTGCTTAAAACTTCTTATTTTTAGGTGTATAGCATCTCTTTTCAGCAATTTCTTGCAGGCTCCTCACCCGTAGCCGACAGTACTTTTATACATTACTGCATTGTAAACCTCAACACTATGCTTTTATTAGACAACACATATCAGTTGTTGTCAAGATAGTAATTTCCGAAAATGAAGAACTCACATCTTCAATAAAAAGGATTATAACAAGCACGTTGCCAAGCTAAACAAATCGACAATTAAGACAAACACAATTCGCCAAAAAATGCGTTTTTATACATCATTGTATCTAGGTAACTTGAAAAAATACAGAAATGGGCTTTTCTATAATGAGGGACTTTCCAAATGTCTCAAAATGTTTGTGAAATTTTGGAAGACTGAAGTTTGGGGAAGTGTAGCAAAAAATATGAATAAATCAGGAAGTTTTTAGAAAGATTTTATCGCTTCACAAAATAACATTAATATTATGTAATTGTACATAGTTTTGACGAAGTAAAATCAATACTATATATGGATAGGTAGCCGAAATAAAAAACAGACACAAAACAAGGGACAGAACTTTAATAAATTATGTAAATAATTTCAAATCGAAAAAAGTTGCACGAAGAGTAAATGACATGAAGTCACGAGATTACATATTTTCTTCAGCAGCACGAGCCTCTTCCAGAATCTTGTCGAATGAAAAGGGAACAAAAGCATAACCAAGCCCTTTGTAAAATTTGCTTTGAAATTCCACCCTGGAAAATGGAATAATTTAAGAAGTATTACACAATCAGTGATTAGTAACTCTTTCAAATTAAGTTTTTGATGAACTGAATTATTGCATAAAATTAGTCATTAATAGCACCTACCATTATTAATATCTTAACAAACTGCAATTAAACCTTACTTCCGATAACTCATTAAAGTATTTAGTAACGCTGTGCAATATGCCTTTTGAAGAACATATTTGAAATAAAGTTTGAAAAACATACCAGTGAAGACGAAGAGCGTGTAGAAAAGCGCTGAGACCTTCCATCAGGACTAAGATTGAAAATGAAAGGGAAGCAAACACGAAAAAAAGAATATATGTCGCCATTGCTCCCATATAACCATTTAGCATGAAAGCTTGGCGGAAAACCATCGTCCATAAAACATCTGATAATTCTATAAGAATCGAAACATCATGAAGATATATTGCAATACTGTTTGCCAATAATTTGGAATAAAATTTTGAATAAACTCAAATTCATTTTCCCACTATTGTAAATAACATAACGCAATTTTTGTTGAGGGAATACCCTTAAAAAATTCATTGTCACTTCTTTCCTTTTTTCCATGAATCTTTTCAGCACTTATTACATGCCTTTCCCAAGACTATCCAACACTAAACTAAAAAAAGCGCATTCTTTTGAAAAGTTTACTAAAATTCAACATTTCAGCAAAATATAAACTTAATATATAAAAAAAGAAAAATAACCAACAGGTAATTCATAACTTACGAGCATGTGCGAGCGAAAGCGCCCAAAGCCGAAGATATGAAGCAGTATGTGATATGCAACCCAGAGCAAATTCAATAGTATGAATAGCCTGATAAACCATGACATCAGCAAAATCGAACTGAAGCACAATTTAAATTCGAATTTTGTAAAAGTATCGAATCTTCTAAGATTTTTCCGATAAACCTTGTCTGAGACTTAATAATTACTATAAAATATGAAACACACTTTTTCTTCAATATGCGTGCTTGATGGTCTCGATAAATCATTGTGGATTATATGAGCATCATCATCATTCGATTCAACATGGACACTCTAAAAAATAATAAATGAAGTGCATCTTGCAAAAATCTTATGAATATAAAAATAAACATGACAGGGTAAGCAATTTAAAAATATTAGCCGAAGAGTAGAAACAATTTCGAGAGTGGCATCAAAGCATATTCATGAGAGATTTAAAGTGAGGACAGTATACTCTGTATTATGAATGTAAAGAATAATTATGTTTCTATTCACAAAATGATAAAAATTAATTTCGTGAAATATGCTAGAAACGATTGATCTAAGTGCCGCTCGGCGTTACATAACTAAACTCGCTTCAATTCTCATTTCCCACTGGAAAACCAAAATTATGCAAATCTAAACTTTGTGGAACACACTATGAATTTTGAAACTTCAAATAATTCATTGAAAGAAAAAATGAGGGATCTAATTTTTTAAAAATGACTAACTGCTATGCTGAAGAGAAATGTTTAACTAACTATAATGCTCTTATACAAATGCGTACAATTTTGCATTATATGAGTGACACTTGAATCATGGCCTCCACTGAGGTCATTTTGACTACATCCTAAAAAACACACAGCTACAAGCACATGTTACTAATTTGCAATAACAATTACTAATCCAGACAAGCTGAAAGCAAGTTCTACTAAAATTGATTAAAAATTTCGGACCATAGAGTGTTCTCAGAGCTTTTTTTGGGTTTCAATTTTAGATCCAACAAATCAGGCGTTCAAATCCATTGATTTCTAACTTTCAGCCAACCCGAATAGTACCTGTGCCCAAACACGTTCAAATATAGAAATTTTCAAACCAAGTTAGAACCGCACAAGGCGACTCTTTCTTTGTGCTCCTTCCATTGCATGTACGGTTTACCAAATAACATAACCGGGATGCACGCTGCCGCAATGAGCACAAATAATGTTTCAAAAAATGACTAAAACTATTGAAATTGAAGTTATCGTAGAAAACAAATTAATCACGATCTACAAATGAAAATTCAAAAGTTCAGTCATCATACGAAAATTAAGCGAAAAGATACTGCAGCATACAATTATACAGAACTTTTCTTCCTCATATGACATATTCAGTTAGCTTCTACACTTAACACAAGTAAAATTAAAATTCAACATTTAAGATAATTCATTCAAGTAAAAAAAGAATTTGAACGCTCACCTGACCCGGATACCAGAGATTCAGATAACACTGTGGATACACATTTCCTTCAGAGTCGACAAATCCAGATGGGCGATTCTTCATCATAAACATGTTAATAAGTCCTATCAATAACGACGGGGCACAATTAGACGACGGATATTCATAACCCAAAACATAGCCACTCTGCAACATTCACATATAAAAGAACCCCGTAGTGACAGAGTTTTCATATTAACATCCTCAAATCTTTCCAGAAGTCTGGAAAGATTTGAGGATGTTAATATGAAAAGAAAAATTATATGTCCCTGCAACAACAGCCGAAACTTTTGATGAAAATAATCTAATGGTTTTTTTCAATGCACTGCTATTAACCAAAAACAATATCAAATTCAAAATTCATGATTTACTACAATAACGATTAGCATTTTCATCACCAGTAATCACTATGATAGATAAACGAACAAAATCGAATAGTTTTCAGGCAACATTTCAAAATAAGTATATTAATCCATATAAGTGAAGTTTGCTTGTCCGCTTTTATCTATTACTTTTTGAGTACTTATTATGTATAACATGTACTGCGTCAACAATTAAAAAACTGGAGTACTCACCTTGGCAGAAAAAAGCAACCACTTGAACAGAATTTCTATGCAAAGATAAATGAAAATACAACCAAGAAAGAGCATTTGTGGGATAAACATATATAGGATATCCAGACGAGAATCAAAGTATCTGCAAAGAATAGTAACAAATCAGATCACTTCCATCTTAGAAATCTTGCAAACAGAAGTGAATCCCTTACAGCCTATGATCCCACTTATATTCTTAACTTGTCCAGATTTACAGCTTCTGATCCAGCTTATATTCTTAACATGTCCAGACGTACAGCTTCTGATTCAACTTATATTCTTAACTTTTCCAGAATTAATGATGTAATGTGTGTTCGTATTAAAGAACAATTCAAAAAACTATTAGAGATAAAAGAGGCGAGAGATAAAATTAAGCTCAATTTTTCATTCCAAGAAAGAAATTGTTTGAATAACCAATTAATATTATTTTCCTTTTCAGAGCAAAGTTTCAATAAAAAATTATTTGAATCATAACCGACTTGTAATTTTCATAGCTCAACATGACACCAAATGTCATTTGTGCAACACCAATTATAACAGACATTTTCATCTTCATCGAGTTCAAAAAACTCAATTTGTTAGTCTCAGCAAGATTCCAAATTGGATCAACACCTATGGGATAAGGTCCAACTGACTGAAATAGAGAAATAAGTTGCAAAAAAACAATACAATCATGCAAAAAAATCAGAATATAAAGTTATGTGCAAAGCGAAGTCCAAGAAAAAGAAAGGAGAAATACATAAATTTCTAACCACATTATAGTAAGCCCATTGTGGTGTAAGCATAAGTTCTTTCTCAGGTTCATATTTACTTAAATCTGCGTAAATATTTCGCCATGAACTCCCGAATAAATTGAATGATTTGCTATATGCATCATTGTAGATGAATCCGGTGTATACAGAAAAGCAACCCATCAAAAATATCACGTAACGACCATTAAAAAATGTTTGGAAAATCTGCAAATCATTTGAAATGAACACTACTTGATAAATTTTACATGAAACTAAAATTTGAATCAACCCAAATTATATTTTAAAATGGTATGATTAACCTTCTAAAGATAGTGCAAAAATATTTGCTTACTAACAACCTCGCAATTGCGTCCGTGATCAGTTCCTTCGTTATTTCTCAGATTTACCTTATGTGATTCCTCATTTAAATCATAAACAGAATTATAACCTCATCGTTTATTCGAGCTGCTTCCAATTGTTTTTCTCGATGTATAAAAAAGAGGGCGCACAGAAGCATAATAAGCCCATGGCCACAGTCGCCAAACATAACGGCGAAAATGAATGGGAATGTGATCATTGTGTAAGGAGCTAGAAGTCATTTTTTCAATCTAATTTAATAAAATTTTTCTACTGGCAACAAAATTCGTTTTTGAAATGCTTTTACAGCACGAAAACTTATTTCCAAACAACAAATTTTCTTGAAATGAAAAAAAATTAACCATAAAAAAGTCAGTTTTTCAAATCTACAGTTCCAAATTTTCTGAGCCTACACATTTTCCATTTAAGGAAATTTCAGATGGCCAGTGCTCTTGATAAGCAATTTGAACATATTATACCCGGATTTATTTCTCGATATGATGCAATCCCATATGCATCAACAATGTTTTGGAAACCACGAGTGAATTTGTTAACACGATGGAAAGTTGGAGGTGCTTCTGTTATACCCGACATGCGATTTAGAATTGATGGTACTGTACTTCCTGATTCTTCCTAGAATTGAAACATCTAAAGTCTTTAAAACTTATAATTTCTCAGTATTGATCGCTACCGAAAATATATACTCTAGAAATTTCGGCTTGCCGGAAATTCAGATTAATATAACCGAAAAACGTTAAAATAAAATAAAGAAACTAAACCAACCGTTCCTCTTTTGAGTGCCAGCTGAATCCGATTCAAATCAGCTACCGGACACCAACACTCAGCAATCAGACATTTCTGGGTGACATCCAAGTTGAATAGATTCAACGTATGATAAATGGATTTAATTTTACGCACTTTTGTTAGCCACATTCGCACATTTTTCGATGCAGCAACCTAAAAAAAATTGTAGTAGGTAACATGCAACAATGAATCACCCACAATGTTTCGGAGTTCAAACTTCAAGAGATTAATGAATTAAGGTGTCATGGAATGGAACTAACCAAGACACGATGTCGATGGTCTTGCGTTTGTCCTAAAACAGTTTTCAGATCCTCAATACGGGTCATCACCCCTATTGACATTTCTCGCCGTTCTTGAGGAGTGTCTGGACACGGATAAAGAGTTGCTCGAAAGCTGGAATGTATAAAATTTTACTTGAAAGAACTACAGGGCTTCAGTTTTTAGCAATCTTCGCAAAAGCAAGCATACCCTTCGCAAATTTTCTTGACACGAGTTTTCAACTGTTCACCTTGGAAAAATATAATAAATACTGAATTGGAAATTGGATCTCCCTGAAAAATAATTATGTTTTTTCAGCATTTTATACTAAAGATTTATTGAAGGTTGACATAAATATTTCTTTTTCCCCACAGGATTTTGGAATAAGAAATTCATCATGAGCTGTGAGGTAATCCCTCCATAATCAAGGAATTCAATAAGAAATTTACTAAGACGACAAGCACCAATCAAAGTGGCACAATGCAGCAACAATGGACTTACAGTGGTAGCATCTATAAGTGGTTCCGCTATTTCAGATTGTCGTAAGAAGACATTTCCACGACAGGCGCGCCATAGTAGTCGTTCAAACGCTGGAAGTCGTTCTCGCTGAATGACACCGGCAACAAAACTACAATACAAAATTAATTTATGCCAAAAGTAAAGTGAATTAACAAAACAAAGAAGGATTCAAGTTCTAATCATCAATTTATGTATGTAACAAACAAAAAAGTCTCAAACTTTATTCTCTCTTTTTACTTCAAGATGAAAATATATTTCTGGAAACATTTCAAATATGATCTTATAAAATCCAGAAAACAGAACCAAATATATGTCATATGTGACTCTTACATATTTTCTGGATATGCAACAGATTTTAACATTGTGATGAACCACGATTGCACGGTCAAAATCTTGAGATTTAAGAAAAAAGTTATGTTGAAATTGGACAAAAACAACAGAAAAAATAAGATAACAAAAGATTTTGAAAAAAATTTTTATTGACGGTGTGGAAAATCTGACTAGGACTCGCCTCTTTTCAAACGAGCCAACTTACAATAAGAAAACATATAACAATTAAGAAAATATAAGCAAAGAACTTGACAAAATGCTATAGCATGTACCATAAAAAACTAGCTTAAAATAATTTCAGAATAACTTCAGATTTCCAAAATTTTTTTTTTTAAATTTCTCAGGATGTTAACAAAGAAGCGCATAACTCTAGCGTAAAGCTTCTAACCACACAAAAGTTTAGGAACAAAAAAATGCTAGTTTTAAACAAATAAATTAGGAAACCTCAATCCATAACAAACCCATCCAGATGTTTTTATCTTCAAAGATCTATAACAACCTTTCCGTTTTTAAGAAACTGAATATCCACAATCATTGAGGAAAGGGATATACATGATAAGAGAAAGACATCATGATCTTGCCGAGCATTTTACTAGCGACTTCCAAATATATATCTACTTCTACACAAGAAATGAGAAAGTTGCACAGTAAGAAAAAGCTACATCTAAACTTAGCTATACCCTTCGCAGCGTTAGAAAAATTTGTCAAAAGAAGAATACAATAACTCAAGCCAAATGTTATAATACATGAATAGCACACAAAAATTTTTGAATGCACACATGAAACAAAAAAGAAAACAAGAGACATACCCAAAATTAGCAAACATCTGGCCGGTGACTCCGGCACCAGATAATTCGATGCCTACTCCCTCAGTTTCCTGCAGAACGATCTGCTCCGGAAGGCCGCTACCAACTGGCGCATTTGGTGGCACGATTGTTTCTGTTCCAGCCTAACAGAATAACAACTATTTGTTGTATCACAAACGATCTGATTTATTAATTTGCAGAAATTAATAAGAAATTATCTGGTCTCAGAGAAAAGAGATAAGCTAATAAAAGTATCGGAGATTTTTTGGAGATTTAAGTCATTCTTTTCTCTGAAATACTGTGACCTTCGAACCCGAAAAGTACAATCCACAGCAGTTCAAAAAGTTTTCCTGATGCTTTAAGTTTTGTAACGGAACGAATAAAGAATGCAAAATAACGAAAGTAATCAGAGAGCTTGCTGAATTAAGGAAATTCATTTTTCATTTTTCATCAATGTAAATTGGCTAAGACAATCGCAAGTATTCCATTTCTTTACTCGAAAACAAATGTTTAGAAAAGCAAACTGATACAACTAAGTAACAACTGCAGATAAAATCCGAAAGAATTCATATACTTTTTAAGTGATTTGAAGGTGATTAATTATCTTTGTTACACTTTTTCTTAAGCAAGATATGAATCGTGCATTTGGTTCATAAGGACACGTAATGAGAGAATCCATTGAAACGCAGCTTTATAACCTAACTGCATTATATCCATATTTCCATATAAAGACACAACTCACTTGTAGCTATTCATGCATTTAACCAAGCACACAATATGATCAAGAATTGGAATGCAAACATTGGGAAAGACAAATCACAAAATTATAGGACTAAAAAGAAACCAACACCACTTAATTCATTTTTTACTCACATACAACATTGTACTTACCCCAAACGTAAAGTAATTGCTGTGCTTCGCGATTCGCTCAAAAGATTTTGCTCCTCTTCAGGAATAAAATGATGTTGATTCTCTTCTCGTCTTGTATACGGCCACCTACCATATTCCACCTGTATCGTTCACAATGCTCAGTTTTAGAAGGCATACAGAAATGCTATGCAATGAAAAAAGACAAAGTGCTATTCAGAACACATAAACAAGTGCCATCAAGATAATTTTTTTCAAGCTTTTGAATGTAAGCAAACGTAAAATGAATTTTGGTAATGTTACTGGATTGAATGCTTTTCCCGAAAGAGCACAGTTAACATTTCGTTCGAAAAAAATCGAGAGTTCGTATTCTTCATTGTCTATTTTCATTGCTTAAAATCGATAAAAAGGAGTTCCAATTAGTGCTAATTAATATCTCATAAAACTTTGTATTACCAATCATTAAGTCAAGAGAAGATTCAAAAGATTAAATGTAGTGTCACAAGAAAATCACTGTGAAAAATGCAGGTGAAGTCAAACTGTCACATCGTTTTAAAGCTAATGATCAGTTAGTAAAACTTTGGAATCTGATCAGCGAACTAAGAAAATGCACTCCAATATCATAAAGGCGGAATGTTATCAACTGTTGCGTGTACGTATGCATACTGGAAAATCGGAAAATGAGTGCCGATGTCACGGATTTAAGTGAAGTATAGCATAGAAGTTTGTTTCAACATGACTCCCAGGCGTAACTATTCCACGATAAAATATTCGAAATACTGAGTCCATATAGCATTAGTACTATTGGAAAGAGGAGAAATGACCTAACTGGGAAATTCAACTGCCGAGTTAAAAATGCTATTATTGGATAATATAAATTTCAGGAAAAGCATTTCAAAAAGGGAAAACAAATCCAAAACTACAACTATGTTAATAAAACTATTACAAAAGTGTTAGAAGTAATTCCAACAACGTCAAAAACTAATTTACAACAATCTCAGACAAAAATTGCACAAAACAACTACCGGAAAACAGATATATGAAAAGCCGTCCAATCCCCAGAACCCCAGATCGCTGAAGACCAAACTCATCGAGTTCGAAGGATTCAGTGGTTTTGCGATCACATTTAGTTAATTTACAAATTCTAAGGCTCCGTAGGTTTCAGCAAATTTATTTCCAGCTATTTATTCCCTTTTTATCAGTCTCTTATTTATAGAATACTACCTTTTCAAGCGTATCTACCGTATTATCAATGACAAGTTTACTTAGGTAAGAAGTCATTAAACAGCTCATTTCAGATCTCAATGTAGCATAACGAATGCAGAACATTATAAACAAAATAATTAACCTATAGCTGAATTAAATTTTTGCCTGATCCGCTTCAAATCTGTCCAGGAGAAACAAAGTTATTGCTTTTCTTCTTATTAATAAATATGGCCGAAGTGCCTTTACGGTATAAGTTAATCTTCCTATCTCAACATTTTTTCTTTATATTGACCCATCCACTTTTTTATTACATCCAAATTAATTGCATAAAATTCAGACTACGAATAAAATGATGACCAATCAATAATACCTCCTCGAAGAACTGTTGCGTTTTCCGAAGAATGTGCTTAAGTTCCGTTAATTCCGAAAAGTTTTTCTTCAGCATTTCTTCATTTTGATTAACTTCTTGCAATTCATTCTCTAACTTTTCGAATGTTGCCTACAACAGTCAGTAAAGAATTGGAAAATTATGATAGCATTAACACAGCAGTGTAATAGGACGAATTTATTTCTTTCGTTTGTTATGAATGTTATTTCTTATTCTACCACTCACCTCTAAATCAATCATCTCTTTTGGTTGTGGAGCATCTGGATTTTCACCTGTATCCAACATTGGTATTAAATCTTTTTTGATTTCACGCTCCAAAAATCCTAAAAGGAAATTCAGTACCGTCATTTTCTAACAACTATTATCATATTAAACCCTGTTTCACATTTTAATGAATCCTGATGATATCAGCTATATTTTGATGATATCAGACTATTACACACCACAAGAATGCTGTAAATAAAGAATGAAAACTGTATGATGAGAAGCACATATAGCCACCACCAGAGGCGCAGATTCAAAAATACTACATCCCCAATTCTTCTAATTTTTGTTTTGGAAAACATGAACATACTCAATTTTCGTTCCATTTCGTCACATCGTCGTACTTCATTCACAAATTTTCGTTGGAAAGCGCTTACATCTGGATTGAGCTGAAGTTTTGAGTATAATTAATGTTATTAATATTATAACAAAAACAATGCAATCAATTATTATTACTGTCAAACACCGCTGCACATTAATCATCGAAGAGAAAACCGCCTTAATCATACACATCGCAAATGGTGTTCACTGTAAAGAGAAATAAACATACATCGCGGAATTGAACAAGACCCAATTCACCCAACTCTGCAACGCAAGTATATGCAGCTTCCGTTTGCAGAAATATCTGCGCTAAGCACATTTCTTCGCTTCGGTAAAGCGAATCCATCTTCGAGCGATTTTAAAATGCTAAAAACTTTTCATAAAAAAAATTTTAACATTTTTAGATTAAATACATCATTTCATCTCATTCGTTATCATTTCATTGGATTTTCAAAATTATCAGGAAAAGAAAAAAAGAAAAAAGGAAAAATCTAAAATTTGTATTTGTCAATTTTGATAATTCTCATTCATTACTGCAAATATTTCATATTTTTGAGGAGGAAGAGGAATACAGTTACTCACGTTACTCACATCTACCAGCTTAACTAAATTTTAGACAGAAGCGCGAAAAGGCAATATAATTGGCTTTACGTATAATAACCATTTGAAAAATGGCATAAGTATTAAAATGATAAGTGATTATCACAGCAAAAGCAAGAAGGAGTGAGTAGCATTAACTCAACAAGTAACAATACCCGTAAAGATATCTCTCCCTCCCCTCCCTCCTACACGTCACGTCTGTTTCCCAGACCATACGTGTTACGTAACATGCCATCAGGGAAACCAACACCTCAATAACGAACCAGCAGCATCCCGATGAAAATTTCAGAAATCACTAGGCCAAATTTTATCTCTTCTCAAATATTATCTTCCTATTTTATGCTAATTTAAGCAACTTCTTTGACGCTAAAATGTTCTATTCGGATCATTTACTATTAAAAAATTTTAACATCTATTTTTAAATTAAATACAACATTTCATCTCATTTGTTATCATTTTTATTGGATTTTCAAAACTGCAGGAAAAGAAAAGAAGAAAAAAGGAAAAATCTGTGACATTTAAAGCTGCAAAAATTTATGGCTGATAAAAGTTTCGCAAAGATATGATCAAAGAAATTTTTAAATCTTATAATCGATAATAATTTCAGGATTAATTTAAAACGGTTGGAGAAACGAGTTCGGAAAGAGGGAAAGGATATACAATGATCAGATTAGTTTGTGAATTAAATATTCAAGAAACTAGGAAATATTTGAAATAACATGACAATAACAATTGGCAGTGTTATGGATTGAATCGATTTTATGGCAATTGAAAGCAAATGAAGCTATTAGTTAGTGAGGCACAAATCGATTGTGTGCCTTATTTTGAGGCTAAATAAGGCGATGTGTTTTGGCCTAGCCGATAAAGAAATGCCTCGCTTAGAATCCGTTGAGGCTGCCTATGCCATTTACAGACAGACTTTCGGACAAAACTCACTCCAATCGACCGGAGCTGATGTGAAGAGGAGTGAAATTTCATAGTCTAAAATGCACTTGTATACTTCGCCTATATAACATATCAAATCTTCATTCGTGGTTCATTTGTTCTCCTTCCTTTCGGGTTATGCATTTGGTTTATTTTTTGCGCCCGTTGTTTCATGTTTTAATATTGCGTTTTTATTATTGCTACGGTTTAATTACCCTAGTTTGAGGTGCTACGAAGCAACTTCTCCACAACCCAAATCAACGCAACTCCACACAATACAAATTCAAGAAAAATCAACACACCAATTCAACACAAGCGATCTCAACTCAACACAACTCAACGCAATTC
>UPTC01000394.1:24144-40488 GCA_900537255.1 Acanthocheilonema viteae
AGTTTGAGGTGCTACGAAGCAACTTCTCCACAACCCAAATCAACGCAACTCCACACAACACAAATTCAAGCAAACTCAACACACCAATTCAACACAAGCGATGTCAACTCAACACAACTCAACGCAATTCAACTCGCTCCAGTTCAGCATATCTTTGGAAGCTGATTGACCAACTCAACAATTAAATCGCCTAGGCACACTGGTGATATTTGGCTATTAATTGACATCACTCTCCACATTTCAGAAAAAATTCACGACAAATACCACGTAGGAATTATATTGCCAGTTCCAAATCATAAATATGAGTTTTTCCACGTTGACTTCAAACGGACCTGTTGTTGAAATCCAAGAAGAATGATTGATAAAAGTTCGAAATTTTCAGCACAACAAACTCTCCGTATATTGCTCATCCACAGCTAAGGTCAGCGATCAGTTTAAAAATCTCGAAAACGGGCATCATGGGAACCTCAATTTGCACCGACCAATATTTCCTGGTCGACTAACGTCTGCCTCATGTCCCTATAAATGAATGTACTCGCTGACAAAATATAACAGGCCGTGTATTGGGGCAGTAAAAACAGTTAGACGCGTTTTACTTTTAGGTAAAGGCGAATTTAGGATTTAGTATGAGGGGGTAATGAGTAGGAGGGGGAGGGAAGTTACTAATATCAAATGATACTGTAAGAGTAAAGCTAACAAACTGAAGAAAGTAGTGAGGGCAGGTTATGATAGTTCGAACTGTTTGTTCATTATTAACATGATATAATGTTGCGTAATATTTTTAGATGCATCTGCAGAATTAATACTATAGTGAAGATTATTTAAGGAGGGTACAAGTTTTTTGCTGGTTTACTTTGATAGATAATTTGCATCTGTTATCATGTGTATGCATTCTTAATTGTCTTTTCAGGTTAAGCTATTCATAAATCATTTCATGTCTATTCATGCGTTCGGTTGGTCGGGGAAATGAGCTAAGAAGTAAGTTATCTTGATGACACTATTCTTCTATTCCAGTTATTGCGAAATGTTTACAAATGGTACAACTTGATTTTTTTTTAATATCTTACTCAGCTAGTGTAGTAAATAATTTAAGTTATTCTAAAAATGCTATTAGCAATGTCAATGAAATAAAGATTTCTAAAATGAGGCTTATGAAAATTTGGTTCAGGTGGAAACATTGTATCAGACGGCAATATGAGGACCGAAACCGATACACATACGAATTCCGTTACAAATCCATCATCCATGGGCAATTCTGCTATCCAAATTCAAGTAAATCAGGGGTTAATAAGTACAGATTCTGCTGATTCGCCTGTTGCAGACCAAATAGGCAGTGAAAGTGAGTTATGTACGTGATTTTCTTTCTTTTCAAGCCGATTTCTTTTTGTTTCCTCATATTTTTGTTCATTAGGACGTTTAGTGGTTCAAGCCCATCTGTGTATTTTTGAAAGCAAAATTAGCTGTTCAATATATCTGTATAGATCTCTCTCATGATGAAGGCCGGTGTGCTTAGCTCTGTGTTTTATTCTTACGGTATTTGTTAGACCTTTTAAGCATCACTTACAAAAAATTTCACTTCTTCATATAGAATATTTTTGCATCTTTGCGGCTTCATCATGCTTTTTTGCTTTTCTTAATTTTTAATGAATTAATGAGCTTCATAAATTCATTGTTCGAATTCAGTACCTTCTAAAAACATATTTTTTGCTGTCGTACGACATTATTTTTGTTGGAGGTTGCAATGATTTTTCGGCTCTTGAAAGTTTTCTCGGTAGATTTCGAATAATTCTCTATTCGATTTAACACTTCTTTTGCATAGTGCACTCCTCAATTCGTTCCTGTTTATCGCTTCTTCACAGCTGAGTGCACTTAAGGAATCTTGAGTAGTTCTCGTCAGCTTAGCTTAGCTTTCATAATGTCGAGCTTTATACATTATGATGATATTGGTGCTTTCTTTGCTGAAATGGTGAAGAGTTCTGATCAATTTGTCTCCGTTACAATTTTTCCTTTGGAAAAAAAACTGCTGCAGTTTTAGTTGCAATTTTTTTAAATGGTGAACTTGAGTCGAATTTTCTGAAGTTCATTTCTTTGGCAGACTTTTCTCTTATATGAAGTCCACACCATCATACTTTTTTTGGATTCAATGTTTCACATGATTATCAATTGCTTTTTTTGGCCTAGTTTCATCCATACTAATGCATCAAACTTGATGTAGCCAAGTTCAGAAATGTACTTTCTACTCTACTCCTTTGTTTTTATATTTCTACATGTAGACAATTTTATCATAAATACTATTCTGGAATTCACATCATTTTTGATGAGAAGCTTCCTGCACAGATATAAAGATGCATTTTGTCTTTAGCTATGGTTGAATGTCACATTAACCAATTTTCAAATCGCTCTCAGATCCATTTTTGGTTGTTTTCGGTAAAATTAATTAGATTAAGGCTTTCATTAACTTTTTATCACTCTGTACAAAAACGGAAGTTATTTGTATAGACTGATAAAAAGTGAATGAAATTACTTGGTTCATGGCAGTTACTGTACTCCTGATGCTACGTCGTTGCAAGTTGTTGCAAACGCCGTTATCATTTTAAAGAGCAGTTGCATTTTGTGCGTTTCTAATATTTATCATTTTCCGTGATAGTGAATATCCTTAACATTTAATGTTTAGCACAATTTTAAATTTAGGAAAATACTACACTAATTCACTTTAGATGGATCTGCTAGAGATGTTGTTCGTTGCCTATTGCCGCATGTTGATCTACCGGAAAACCTTTCTGAGGAAGATTTATATCGAATTATTCGAAAGATTTTATACAGTGAACGTCCTAGACGCGCAAAATTGCCTGAATACAATTCATTTGATGATGCGGTTGAACTTTTTAAAAGGTTGTTCCTCACACAATATCTTTTATGAAATTGAACAGACTACTCTTTTTATAATATTTAATTATTATAAAAAGAAAAAAGAACTATTTTTACTGTTTTCAGATGCAGTCGTATTTTGGTTTTGACAGGTGCTGGCGTTTCTGTATCCTGCGGTATACCTGACTTCCGGAGTAAAAACGGCATATATGCACGACTTCACATCGAATATCCAGATCTTCCAGATCCAACTGCTATGTTTGATATCAATTATTTCAGTAGAAATCCGAAACCGTTTTTCGAATTTGCTAGGGTATTATATTTTTCTTTTTTCGATCTTTGCTGTTTTCGTACCTTTCGGGGCAACCCATAAATTTTTTATGATGCTTCAGTTTTTGTCCTCGAATTCGGTCTCAGCGTTGGTCTTATGTCTTCTCAAGAGATTTGAACATTGATTGAATGAATCGTATTCAAGGAATTATTTCCTGGTCGCTATGAAGCTTCGATGTGCCATTACTTCATCAAGGCACTCGAAGATAATGGGAAATTGCTGAGAAATTACACTCAAAATATTGATACTTTGGAGCAGATAGCTGGAATCAAGCGAATTGTGCAATGCCATGGTATATTTTTATTTTGTAATAAGCTTATAACGGCCATAAATGCCTGTGGGATCGTTGCACGTTGTAAATGATGGATGGACTTTGTCGTAGAAACTTTTCGGAGTTTCTCTTGTTATAAATCTTAATCTGATGGCAGTTCCAAATTCTGTCAGCGATAACTGTTTTACAATCGTTTATTTTAGTAACATATCATGAAAGTTTTTATTGCTGAAACTCTCATAGATTTTTGTTTTCTTGTTGTTTATTAATTTCTTGTTTCAGGATCATTTGCAACGGCGACATGTCGAAATTGTGGTTTGAAAGTCGATAGCGAAGCCATTCGAGAGGACATTGACTCTGGGGTATCCTTTTGCGGAGTTTTTCTTCCTTCTAATTTCTTTTAAATCGTTGATTGCACTTTTTTTGCTATTAATATATTTTAATTTGAAGTCTAAGTTCGTATGTTATAAAAAACATAGCTATAAAAAACGACCTTTATAAAGGGAAATATTTTTCCTCTTGTAATGTTGATGAAGTATTTAAGCATCTCCACAGTTTTACAGCGTGTTGCGATGTGTCGAATATGCAGTCATCCAGAAGGAGTTATGAAACCTGACATAGTTTTTTTCGGTGAAGATCTCTCTGATGATTTCCATGAAAAAATGGCCGAGGATAGAGAAAGGGTGTGCAGTTTTAGTTCGTTAAATCTTATAACTAGAAAGATCTCACAGTAATTAATGTAAAGGAAAATTTTGCAAATTCTTTGCGAGTCAATTATAATGCTCATGAAATGCAGGAAATGCTTAGCTGTGATTAAACTTTAGTTAAATGTTATGAAGTTTGACTTTACAGGTTGACTTGGTCGTAGTTATTGGTTCATCTCTGAAAGTACAACCAGTTGCACTTTTGCCATACAATGTTAGTCCCGAAGTACCACAGATACTCATCAATCGTGAATCTTTACCTCATTATGCTAGCGATATCGAGTTGTTGGGTAATTGCGATGATATTGTGGCCCAGTTAGCTTTGGTTTTGGGTCCTCCTTACACCGATATTTTCATAAAAGGTAAAATTTAAACCTATTATATAGTGTTTTAGATAAATCATTCATGTACCAAGGTTCAAAAAACTACTTTTTTTGAGGTCGTTCTAAAACAAATAGCGATCCTACCTCAGTCGAAGAAATTTACGAGAAAACAACTCTTCGGAAGGCTATCAACGAAATGCAATTCAAAGTTTGCACTGAATTTGCTTCTTCCTTCAATAGATACCATACAGGAGATAAGATATAGGATTTTGGGATTAGGCATAACTCTGTCGTTTTCTAAGTTTAAGAAAATCTTAAACCATAAGCACCATATTATTGTTTTTGTTCACTATATTTCAGTTTCCTACAGTCTTTTCAGAAGTTATTAGAGCAGCCTGCAATTAAACGAGCAAGACTGAAGGAAGGAATGCCTTCAATGTGGGATGCACGATATGTTAATGTGGGATCGAAACTTCCTATTGATGGTTATCTTTTTGTGAGTTCTACTTCGTTTCATTATTTTATTATGCTTGGTTTGTGCAAAAAAAATTTTTAAACAGTCGTGTATATATTCTGCCTTTGAGCAATTTATTAGTCTTGTAGGTAATTTGACTTGTAAATAAATAAGAAAACTAAGAAGTTAAGATTTTGGACTTATTGAAGTTATCTAGCTTTAAAATTAATCCAAAATGAACGTCTTACAATGTAAAAGATCTGAAAAACCATACAAATTTTTGGTGTAGAAGTACGGATTGAAGTATTAAGGATTAATTTTAATGAGAAAAAGAAAAGTGTTCCAATATTTTGATACCGGATTCTCCTTTTTTGTCTCATGAAAATAATCTGAACTGATGCCAAGATAGACATAATATTAATAGTAACGGGTTATTATTTTTGAAAGTTTGTTTGCAAAAATGTTTGTTCTCGCTATTTTTCTATCACATATTGACTTTTTAGATAGTACCGAACAAAAATATATTCCCTGGTGCGGAAATGTATTACGATAAAGACGACGATATATTTCGTCAGCTTTCGGAGCACTACCATAGTTCACCTGCATCAAGTAGTTCAGAGTCCGAAGAAAGTGAAACAAATCAAGAGGAAGTTTACTGTAATTTTGGCGTTAGAACAATGTCGTTGGAAGAAGCTCTTCCTGTAAGATCTAGTAGTGAGAATGATGAGAGATCTAGCTCTTGTCCTCCAAGAATGAATCTGGAAGATAAATATAACGCTGAAAGTTCATGTGCAGGAAACAGATTAAGCGTACGATTGGAGCCTTACTTGCAAACAATCACTGTTCAGACGGGAGAGGATGCTACACATGATTTGATCAGGACCAGTAGTTCTAATCACTTATTTTTATAAGTTTGTAGTTGTGTTGTACTGTATATTGTTTTTTGATTTGAATTGTTTATAGGTCTTCGTTCACTTTCTATGCGTTTTTTCTTTTTTTTTTTAAATAAGGCTTCACTAGTCTTCCGAGCAGTTTATGGTGCTGAGTATTTGTTTGGCAATTACATATTTTTCGAATATTATCGGAATTGGTTTCAAAAAAATTGATGTGTTTTTTTTTAAAAAAAAGAAATACAGAGTACAAATGCTTTCTTTGTGGAGATTATTCATGTTAATCAAATCTATACTATCATTGATTTATTTTGCTGGAGCATTTCCGCAGGCTTATATTTGTCTATTTTATCTAACGTCTTCATTTAAAGGCAGTTTAGATTTGCAAACTATATTCATTGCTTAAGTTTCAATCATCGAAACCTGTCATAATGTGGATTGCTCTATTTGTGAGTCAACCATATATCATTACAGAGCAGAATGAAGGCTTAAACATTTTTATAGCAATACGATAAACAGCACTTAAAAATCATTTTACTTATTTTCTGCAGGGTTTTCTGTTTCTACATAATGTGGATTGCTCCGATTAATGCATTGCGTATTATCATTTGCTTGCTAAGTCGAGCATTCTGATCAGGTGCACATTGTTTATGAAGCTTAATTTTTTTCTCACACTTCATGGTTGCTTAGTATTCGTAATTATTCGTCACCACAATGATTATCACTACTAGATATGTACAACGTTTTATTTTAAAACACGTAATCGAGGAAATCTTGATGATCTGTGAATTTAGAGAAAATCGTCATTTTTCCAAAATAGTATGATGCTAATTGGGGAAAGGTATTGCCATTCCATTAGCGTAGACATTGTGAAGAGATTTCTTCGATAATAGCTGTCGAATGCATAATAATTGATCATTCTTTTTGGTCATTTCGTAACTTTCAGTTTATGTGGATTTTTTAATAATTGTACTGGCGAGGATGGTTATCCGAATGTGTTATTTTTCTTGGCAACATACGTTTATGAGTGCAGAATTCCTGTTTTTCCAAAGAATTGCAGTGTAGTTATTCTTTGGGGCACTGTAGAGAACACAATAAGCAGGACTATAAATTCCTCTTACTCTCAACCTCAAATTTGTCGTTAAATTTGGGAGTGTTTGAGCATTACATTGTGAAAGCGGAAGTAGAAGTTGGGAAATGACCAGATGCATTTAATTGCAGCATTTCAAAATTATGTGAGGATATTTAATCTGGAGCAAATGAAAAGGGAAATAGTTCTTATGGAAGTGCGGGAATGTCATGTTTCTGACCGGTGCTCATCTACTGTATTATAAGCTAATATATAGATGGTGACATTCTCAGTTATTTTTAGTAATGAAATGTTGAAGTTGATGCTTTTCTCGAGACATATTTATGTAACAAATAGAATGTTTTATTTTTGTAAACATGTTTGAGGATGTTGGGAGATGATTCATGTTTTGGTTCATGTTCATCTTTATTGTCCATAGCTGCATTTTTTATTTGCTTTGTAGCTATCCGGTATCAAAAAGTATAGCCGACTGTAATTAATGATATTTGTACAGTACAAATTTTTTGTGCGTTATATGTAAAGTGCATTTTGTGGAGTCTCCGTATATGCTTGCTTGTCCTCAGGTTTTTCTGGATAACTTGCCATTTTCTGGGTAAGTTTCTTGACAATTTACCAGTTTTCTTTCACTCGTCTGTGGTTTTTCGGACTCAGTTCATTATCAAAAACTGCTCTTTGTAAATTGGTGTTAACGTTTACTGTATTTTTAAACTTTAAATGATTAAAAATGTGAAGTGGCTGAGGTATTACGGAGAGGATAAGTGTGAAGTATAAACTCCCACTGATTTCATTTTATGCGTTTAAGTAATATCTCAACTGATTTGGCGACGATGACCTCTTTGATTTTTATTATGTTTGAGAACATTGTGCTTTTGTGTGTGTTCTTTACGTATTTTCTCATAAAGAGTAAAAGAAATAATACATTGTCCAAGCTCTGCGTCTTTACATTAATTCTTCATCAATTTGTGCTTGAGGAGGCTTTCTTATTATTTGAGATATTACTTGCGAGAAGTGCCTTTTACATCCAAATAAGTCACCGCCTCTCGAGGAAGTCATAGCCTACCAGGCGAGATTACCGTTATTTGTCTTGACGGTTTTCGCGTAAAAGGGTTATAAATAAATGTTTATTAATTGAAATTAAGTCGTAAACGTGGGGACATGAGCACACAGACTTCAGGATAAGATTCAGTTCTTTTTTTTCTACAAAATTTTGTTAAGTTCACTTGTGAGAGAATTTTCTAGTTTCTAACAGTTCGGTCATTACATTTGGTTCCACAGATACTATCACTAACTATTATAGTTCTTGTAGATTGAGAGTATGAGGTGTTTCTATAAAATGCACTGGAATTTTATTCACATATTCCATCGAATGTAAACTCCGGATTCCAGACTGAAATGTTCTCATCCATGTTCCAACAGTCTCATGTAATCTGTTTAAATAATTACCACATAATTTTTAAAAGAAAGCTCCTTTGATTTTAACTCTCAGGATTAGCGATGGTTTTCATTGTGGGACAGTCACAAAGGGACAAGCTCCTTGATTGCAGAATTCAGTTCGGTCTCGCATAAGTAGTATGTTGGAGGAATGATTTGGAGATTACAGTACGAGAACATTATATATAAAATATTTTGTTTACAGAGGATCTCAATATCAACACATATTAGAAGCTACGTGAACAGTATCCTGAAAAGGAACCCACAACCCACTGCAAGATCCACACTATAAAATTGTAACAGTTTAATCCTAAGTTTTTTAAAAACTGCCACTAAAGAAATAACGCTGCTCTTTGCAGATATAGAACAGAAGATGACTGGGATTATTTGAACAATAAGTCTATCATATTTCGAAGCCATTTCAAGATCTCTTTCACAGATCAAATACAAATCTTCAATTCGAGCATCGCAATATGCCTGATGATCAGATATTTTCATCTTCACACTTCACAGTTTGAAAGACCTTCAAACTATCTCATCAAGGTGCTACCTTACGTACCTAAGCAAATCAGATGCCGTCTCCACACCCATAATGTCTTCCAACTTAACCAGGTTGACTTGTAACCTCAAAGACTTTTCAGTTGAGCCACCCCATTTACTAAATTGAAATCAAATCAAATTTTAGTTTAAGTACATGCACTCATATAATATTGAAAAACATGCACAGAAGACATTCATAACCTCGCTAAAAATATGTTTGTGCATCATCATCAATATAAATTTTCTCAGAAATTGATCATCATCCTTTAAAATCATAACTTACAGTGGGATGTGATTACTGAAAGAGCAGAGATTTAAAAATATGGAAATTAGAACTAAGAAAGCAATGTGCCAACAATCTAATCTTCGTAGCACAGAGATAGTGAGAAAAAGTGTGAAAACGAAAAAAAAAAGATATAGTTAAAAAGATATACTTTTTGGAATTCGATATGTTAAATAACTGTGAATTTGGATAAAATAAAACTATTTTAGCTAGAACATGAGCTCTCTCGGGATTTGTCCAATGTTGTTTGTATACAAATTGACAGCTGCAATTCATTTCTTCCGTGAAACACTCCCTCACTGTTTCTTGAAATAACAAAGCTTACATACACCTGTGTGGTGACTTACAATTAAAAAATTATATCAGCTTTCCTATGGAAACTTATGATAATAACCACCTATTTAATCCACTCAATACTTAAGCGGAAGAATGGAAGAGTGTGAGACACAATAATAATCGATTTACAAATTTTTTTTGTTTTACAAATATATTAAATGAATAACTATATAAACTTTTCATTAGTGCCCTAAACAAAAATTCCGATTAAGTTTAATACCATCAAATTACACTTGTAACTTCCTTCCCTGCAACATCCCTGCAGTGTGCGACTGGTATTTTGCAGTAAATAGACTTCCGCAAGAAAGCATTCTCGCTGACAACATGTGGTGGGATGGTCTGGCAAGTGCTCAACTGCTAATTTTTATTTTTAATTTCTGGGTAAGAACAGAGAGACGTGAGAAATGAGATTCTCGATTAACTCTGTTGTGAGTGAATCACTTAGCGAATGAGAGAAAAAGTATACTGATGTTGCTGTCAGGGTTAAAAGTTTGCCTATAATTTCACAGATGGAAGTTCTTTCTGGTTCATAATCTCTGATGAATTAAGAAATCATTATTGACCTTTGGTGACACGATGCTAAAGGGTGGAAACTTTTGACTAGTTTTATAAAATGTTAGTGATAGTAACTGCATTTTCAGCTGGTAATAGGATAGAAATAACAAAGAATTGGTGGAATTATGAATATGATGACACTGATGTAAATGTTAGAGTTCTTATGGGGCGTCATTGCTGGCGCGATTTTAATGCTTTTCGTCATTTATGTGTTGCTATTCAATCCGTTTGGCGAAATCTCTCCACACGCAGTATTTGTTGACCAATTTCAGCCACTCCACCTTCCTGAGGTAGTTTTATTCCTTTTGAGTCCTTCATGATTTCTTTTCTTTAATGAAGAAGGTGATTTTCAGGAATTAAGACAGTTTTTGAAGAAGGAAGATGATGAACGCCAAGTTTTTGAGTGGGAATCATGCTTCAATCTGAGCCTTGTTCTTCATTTTTTGTTTCAAGAACACAAAGATACCCGTCGATTACGAAGGTACTTCAATACATTTTTTGTGGGTATAGTTGATCATATTTGGCTCTTAAAATGACGTGGATCCATATCATGTTTTTTTATCTTATAGATGGATTCACAGAAAGCTGCAGCTGGAACTTAGTGATCTAACTACTCGAAATACTGCTGGTCGTCTCATACAGGTCCATTTCAGCTCTGCAACATTTTTAGAAGGATACAATTACATCATATTTCCTTGTTATTGCTTATTGCTGATATTTTTTTCTCCTTTGTAGTTTTAAAAGCTGTTTGTCCGCTTTCATTACATATTTAATTACTTAATAGTCAAAGAAATCACTTTCTTAAGGTAAATAAAAATTTTCGAAATTTCTAAGTAACTGAAAGATTTACTAAAAGTGTAGTATGAAAAATTAAGCATAGGTTTACAATGAAGAAATACTAAAATAGTTGTTTTCAAATGTGGGCTAGATGAACTTTCATGCAATTGAAGCTAATTCTTTGTATGACATTTTTTTTCTTAAAATGTTTCCATTCTAGGATATTCGTATTAGGGACTTATCGATTGGCTCCAGATCTCCGGTCATCAAATCAGTACGTGTGGAGGACTATGAGTTATCTGAAGATGAGAATTTCAAAGTAATATTTTGTTATTATATTTGTGTAACATATACTGAAAAAAGCAGCTTAAATACAAAATAAATCAATGCATACGTTTATTTGAATACCGAGTTGATATCATGCATTTGTGCACTGAACATTTAAAGTATTAAGGTTAGACTGTTCTTAATATTGAAATGAATTAATTACACTTTTTAAACTAAAATATACCGGAAAGATTTTTTTAGACATTAAAGCTGCTTGTTGATGTAGATTACAGCGGAGGTTTTCAATGTTCTGTTGATGTTGGTATGTTGTTTGGGCGATTTGCGCAGCTATCGATCAAGGTTTTCATTTCATTTAATCGGTTTAGTTTCAGAAAATGTTTTAAAATAATTTGCGTATTGACGGTAGATTTCATTCTTACATAATTCAGATTGAGCATTGTGCATCAGTCTATTTGTTCATTGCATTTAGCTTACTCGTCTTTCTGGCAAAATTCGGTTGAAACTGAGTCGTGAGCCTTTTACTCATTGGGTCTTTGCATTCGTTGATATGCCGACACTGGAATTCCAAGTAAGTTTAGATTGCAACTTTTATGATAACAGTATTCATATATTTTGCAATATAATATTTTATCGTTTTTTTACGTATATGATGGTGACACAAAATTGTATAGAAGAAGTGACAATCGTTACATCATCAAAACAGAGTGCCGGTTTTTAGATTGATTCACAGTGGCAAGGCAAACAAGTGAAACATCTCATACCTTTCATCACACAGAAATTTAGACGTATGGTTCAACGCAAGCATGTTTGGCCAAACTACAAGATTCGATATCGTCCTTTCTTTCCTAATCCTTTATATCAACCTTCTCCATCTATAGGTAACTTATATAATCTTCAAATTTAAATATAATAATAATAATTTTATTTATTTAGGATCTAAAAAAGTGAGATGACGACATCTTATTGCTGTTGTAAATCAAGTGGTACAATTAGGCAGAATCTAAAAATTTGGGACGTATTTCCCAAAAACTACAGGTGGAAGACTTCTAAGCTAACAGTTTGGACTGAGTTTGGACTGACATTCTCATTAGATAACATATTAAAGGAACATTTTAGCGGATTGGTTACGATTCTCAGGAGTTGAACAAACTGATGTATGGTCATCAAAAAGTGTTTGTAAAAATTAACATTGTTTTCTCAGTAGCAATATTTATTGCAGTAAATAATGATAAGTCTGAATAATATTTTTATAGAAAATAATCTATTTCAGGTGCTTTTGAATATATTAAAACAACGGGTCTATTAGAAGTTACGGTTTTACGATGTACAAGACTGAATACTGCATTGGTCGGCGACGAAAATTCCGAGGTTTTCTGTGTTGTGTCTGTAGGTAAATGACTTCATTCTTAATTTTATTTACTTATCTTTGATTATTAGATAAAATACGACATAATTAGAAATGTGAGACTGTTTTTCAACAGTCCCACACTTCTAATTATGAAGGATTTGGATTGTTTGATGATCAAAGAAAGTATGCTAGTTCTTTGGAAAAAAGACTTGAATCCGATATGATATATGCTTAACAGATCATCGACCAATAATGCAGAATGCAGGCAGAAGTTCAACACGATGCATCACCGTATTATTAAATTTTAGTCGGCACGGTATCAGTGAGTCGATTGGATTAACATTTTCTAAAGTAAATTCGTTGTGAAAGCTTTCATTTTATTATTTCTCTCAGTTTTGAGTAGAAAATAAATCATAACTTTTTAAACTCTTCCAAATATTGTTATTAAGGTGCTGATTATGTAGTTCTCAGCAGCTCTACCCAAAGTGCATTTTTTTCCAGCACGCTCTTTTATTCTAAAAATAATTATCTTCATCTTCTTTATTCTTATTGCGCTCATTATTTCAACGAAGAATCCTATGGTGTTCAACTTCTTGTCTATACCATTTTTCACTTTTTTTCCAATACAGATGTATCATTTCATTTTTCTTTATTTGGGCGCGTAAGATGCTAGTTATGATGCCTTTCATGTCGATCCTTACATCATTTGCATATCTCTCTGATGTTCACATAGTATACTCTGTATGCTGTTCATGCTCGAAAATTCGTCTTTGCTTCCAGAGTTGCGTTCGAGATTTTGTCACATAAAGTACTAGTAATAGCACATATAGAGGGGAAATGTTCTCATTTATTTGTTTGATTGTTATATAATACTTTCTAGAACAATCTTGAATATATATACACATTCTATAGGTTCCACTCCTTAGTATTTTCGTACCCTGCAGCTGCACCATACTGTATCTCCTTTCTCAGTTTCTTTCTAAATTCGTTATTAGAATTCAACCTTTTTTAGAACCCGGCCTGACATCATCTTTATTGAGAGAGCTGCTGTGACTTTGTTTTCTGAAAGCTTGTTGGTATGCTTTGAATAATTTTGTATTCGACCCAGTGTTTTTTTGCATAGTTTACTCCTTTTCTTGTTCCTGTTTGTCATCACTAATGTGGAATAAGTTTTTAGCTCATTTCCAACACAGGAGTCAGATCCGTACAAGTTTCAACTGTGGAAAATTTTTCTTCTGCTGAAAGATGTGGTTTTAAAGCAGGTACAGGCATTAATTCCTTTACACAAAATGTGTTTTATTTCAATTCCTATGATGCATAATGTATTATTTTAAGGTGATGTGGTTGTTGCTGTAAATAACGTTCCAGTTACGAGTGAGCGTCAACTAAACAAGTTACTTTCCGGCACTTCGAGTGAGCTAAGTGTTTTAGTTGATCGGATGATTTATGAAGAAGAGAACACGTCACTTAGTACACTAAATAATGGTGGTCAATTTTTTTCTTTTATGATAGTTCAACAATTAAGAAAAATAATATATTATGAGATGTTCTCACTTTATATTCAAGTTCTCTCTAATTTATTGTGTTCCCTAATGCTGAAAAAATCTTCGAATACTTTTACCGGAATAAAAAAGGTAGTTGGATATCCACCAAAAGTCTCTGCAATCACTAAATCATTTTTGTTTATGAATGTGCTCATTTACTTTGGTATTCAACAGTTTTTGTGAATAACTGTAAGGAAGTTGTTCTTTGAAAATTGAAAGCAAATGAAAATCGACAAGTGGAGTTTATTCTCCATATCTTTGTTCATGAAGAGTTTAACTGCTAAGTTTTAGGAGATGATTCAGCTTCTCTTAGTGATTTCGACGAGATTAGTGTCTCTGAAATCTTCGAAAATATGGCGAGTAAAAGTAGGCAAGTGGAAGTGCTGGAGAAAGGTACTATTATTTGAACATTTCCAGCGATAAACTTTTCTGCTGTATTCTAGGTGAACACTGAAAATTTCTTAACACAAATCGCTTTTAGGTAGCCGCCGACGTAGTCGGAGTGCAACAATAATCAGTTCAAATGTAATGCCAAATGACTTTACGGTCGATGTTTTAAAAGATGGGAAAATGTTCCTTTCACACACAGATGATTTTTCGGAAATATCGAAACCAAATCTAATGAAGATGGCACAAGCTGAAACTGAACGTGACTCTATTGTAAGGAAACGTGTCCGTATCAGGCGTGCAAGGTAAGTAGAACAATTTGGATTTTACAAAGCTCTTATTTTGCAATAATGGCAAATTGTGGCTTTCGCATATAGATTACACTATAAATACAAGAATAAATATGATTTTGGAACTTTAGAATACTCGTGTTTTGTTTTTTTTTCATATTAATTTGTAATGCATGTTTGAAGATCTGAAGCTGAAATAACAAAAACTGGTTGTTCTAACAGAGAAAAACTGAAGCCGTTATTCACCAGTATTGAAAATTTGTTTTACTATGCACATAAGGTACTAAATTTATCCGGAAAATAATGATAAGTCTTTAAAATGTTTATTAGAAGTTCGTTTATTCGAAATTTATTTTACTTTTAAAATTAGAATTCCTGATTTGACGGTTAGCTAGTGAAAGAATTTAGTTGTGATGGTCAGTATCAGACTAAATACTGAAAATAAGAAATAATCATTCCTTATATTGAATTCTGCTAAGCAATGTCAGGAAACTGAAAAAACGTTAACGAATATGACTGAAAATTACGTTATGGTATCTGAAATAAGCAAGGAAAAAGGTGGCAGCATTGGCAGTTTGAATGCTGATATTTCTGCTGAAAACAGCACAAAAGATTTTCAGCGAAGTCCTTCTCGAAGGCAACGATTTCAGGTAATGATTAATTATAAATTCTTTAAAAACACTGTAATCAATTCATGTTAGTTACTCGTGGAGTTTCAGGCTCGAGCAGCAGAAATGGCAGCAGCGGGAAAAGCTAGAATGTCTGACCTTTGGTACCGACATAGAGATGGTGGTTCTGGTGCTGAAGTTGCAGTTGATGCATTATCACAACATGATATTGGCCTGGTAAATTCCATCGCAATTGGATATATGAGTTTTGAAGACGAATATCCCTTTTTTTCTAATTTCAGTATAATGGAAGGTGGTTGTAGTTTTGACTGAGCACTGCGGGTTGTACAAGATATTTATTTCAAAATATTTAACCATATTGAAGACGCACTTCTTTTTGGTAGTGGACTAAAAGCGAACAGCAAGTTACTGCGCGGTTAATGTGCAGCAACAAAAGTATCGTGTACTCATGTGTTCTGGTCTCAATTAGTTATTTTTTGCTTGCAATTGGCGTCATCTCCGAATGTTCTGCAGTCCTTGACGATTCACATTGTTTATGAAAGATTATTTTTTAGACCCTTCCACGTACTTCACTTCCCACATCAAGCGTAGAGAGGAGAAAAAGAAGTCCTTTCTTTAAAACAAAAAGGTAAGTAGAATTGGATATTCCACTTTCGTGTAGCTTTAATAACTATTACAGATTTGCTTGAAGTTCAACCATCAGATTTTCAGGTCGGTTCCTACGCAAAATGATGCACGTGGTTGTGATTTGTCGAAAGTTCCTCCAAAACTACTGACCACAAAGTCATTGGCGACGGGCGAAGTTCGTTTTTAATTGAAAACTTTTTTCATTAAGATTGTATAGCTTTTCGATCTTCTGGAGGAGAAGAACTTTATACTATATATTTGATTTTCAATCTGTTGTTGAAGTTAGTTTACTTGCAGGTTAGGCTTTTTACTGTTTATCGGTATGTCATTTTTATATCTCAGTGAAGACCAATTATATAAGAAAATTAGCTTTGTTGA